>JAJJWW010012052.1:0-11894 GCA_023531295.1 Papaver armeniacum
TCCTAGTCCGAGACTTATATATAGTAGACTAGAAATCAAGACTTATAGTTTTGATCACTAACATTGACAAACATGCTTGAGATAGCAATGCATGCGAGTTCAACCAAACAATGCTCTAACAATCTTTTCCTTCTAATCCTGATGAGTATTTTAATAATGTTGTTCCCTGCATTACTGATGAGGAAAATAGTTAACTTACTGCTATTCCTACTCATGAAGAGATAAAGATTGTAGTTTTTAGTATGCATTCCTGGACCACTCCTGGTCCATATGGTTTTCCTCCCGTTTTTTACCAAAAAATGTGGCCAACTATAGGGGATGATGATAGATGCATTTATGTGTCTATTTTGATCTCAATTTTCTATATTGCTAGTACCAATTTTTGTACTTATTTTGGTATTTTATGTTTTTATAGGTGTTTTTGGAGAAATAAGCTTTTGCAGGAAAATTGGCTCGAAAAGTGGTATTTGCGCTCGTGGGAGAAAATTACTATTCGGACTCTCATTTTGGATAAGGGGTACACACTTGATAAGGGGTAACCCATCGTTATTTGCACCCCCCCCACCCGCATCTATTATTTGCACCCACCTGCTAAAATGACACCGCAGCTGGATTAAGGGGACTCCACCTTCTTCCACACATTCAAATATTTTGGCGGGAATAAAAACCAGGAAACTGCGTAACTTACTTGAGGATTTAACAGATTTAATTGGAATTTCTCACCGAGTTGGATCGCTTTAGCCATGTTATGACAAAACAGTAAGGTAAAGGGTGCGAATCGAAAAATCAAGGGATATGTTCTCCGATTAAACTAAACAGAGAGAAGAGAGTTCATCTAATTTTGCTGGGAAGTCGAGGAGATTTGGCTCTGCCATTATCACGGGTATGGACTGGGTTTGGCTTGCTAACGTGAAACAGGCTTGGTACATGTCTTAAGTTCGAAGAAATAGATGGTCTTCCACAAAACAGGGAGTAAGTTTTTATTCTCGGAATATTTTTCCGAGTTATGGAGAATACGTGGGATTGAAGAGAAGATATTAACTCGAAGCCGTGTATAGAATTTCTTGTGACTTCCAGTGAAGGAAATATCCGTAACATGCAAGGAAAGAAAAAAAAAATAGATTAACTCGAGTGATTGGTGGACCTGCTGTGTATATAAGGCGTTGGTTGGAGTCATAACAGGAGAGTCGGAAGTTCGGGGTAGCTGCAGAGCTAATAACAAGGCTGTAGAGAAGAATCACTGCAGCAGAGAAGAAGGAGGAGGAGTTGCAGACGACACCATAGAAGTGTCGTTCTCAAGAACACGAAGAATAGACTAACCGAAACTGTCGTTTACAAACAATGTATGCGATAGTAGCTTTGTAATTAACAGTTCTGCTATAATTAATTATGTTAGGGTTTTCTCTGTCACAAAAGGCTCTGTTACAGTGAGTTCTAAACTCGCTGCATAATATTATTTCTCAATAAAAACACCTTTTTGAGCCATGTTTCTATCTTTTGGGTGCGTTTTGAGCATGATGAGCTAAACCCCAATACTGGGACGACGGAGGAAGTTATGTTTCACAATTGCTTGGTAACTATAATGATTCTTCGTGACTTTTTGCATTGATTTAATTGATTCATGATTTTTATTAATTAGTTGTAATTTTGTCTGATGACGTATGCTTAGACTTAGAGCTTTTGATGCGTCATGCTTATGATTTACAATTAATCTTTTACAAAATCTACCTTTGTCAAAGAAATAGAGTCCATAAAAGAGCTAGAATTGTTATGAATCAATATATGAACCAATTGAATGTGATTAATGGTGGAAATCTGAGTCTCAGTACCTCTCGATATTTGTGACAACTTTTTGTATATATTTTCTTTGTTTTTAGTGTTTTCTAATTTTAAGTCTGAAATTGAGTCTACACAAGTCCGAGTTAAACGAACTTTTACTACAACTTTACGAACAACTTCAAAATCACATCAGATGACATAGTCCAAATGGTTCAAGCTTTTTTTCATTCTAAGCATTTGTTAAAACAGCTCAATCATAATTTCACTACTTTGATCCCCAAAAAGAACTGTCATGTTTCTGCTGTTGAATTTAGACCTATAAGTCTATGTAATGTGAGCTACAAGATCATTTCTAAACTACTTGTCACTAGACTTAAACCTCTATTGAATAAATTCATATCTCCTTTTTCGATCTGCATTTGTTCCTGGCAGAATGATACAGGATAATATTGTTATGGCTCATGAACTAATAGATACCATTAAAAAAACTAAGAGTGTCAAGGGTTGGATGGCTTTAAAGCTTGATATGAGTAAGACTTTTGATATAATTGAATGGTCTTTTGTCTTAAGAAGTCTAAAGAGTCTGGGATTTTCTCAAGATTGGTGTGACCTTATCGGCCAAGGCATTACCACAAGCTTCAACCTCTATTTTATTAAATGGCTCACCGGGTGAGATGTACAAACCTCAAAGAGGTCTTAGACAAGGAGACCCATCGTCTCCTTATCTGTTTATTCTCTGTATGGAGTCTCTCTCTAGAAGTCTGTTTACTGCTGAGAAAAATAATCTTATTCATGGATGCACTGTTACTAAAAACTCTCCTTCTGTGAGTCATTTTTTTTGTGTGCAGATGATTGCATGTTATTTGCTAGAGCTAACACTGAGGAAGCTAAACATATTGCTGCAATTATAGATCAATTTAGTAAATACTGGTCAATCGCTGAATTTTGATAAATCAAGTTTAGCCTTTATTCCTAAAGTGCCAAATAATATTAAATGTGAAATTTCTAACATTCTTCACATACGTAGAATGGCCTTTGCAGATAAGTACCTTTGGAGTTCCTTTGTTTCTCCGTGAAAATAAGGTAGAATATTTTGCCCTTTAATTGATAGATTCAGCTGGATGTCGGGCACCTGCGCCCAAATTCACGCCCAACCAGGGGTAAGACCACACTTACTCAATCAGTTCTAGGAACCATTGTTAGCCATCATATGTCAGTTTTCTATTACAGATAAGATGGATGCTATTCTTAGAAATTTCTTTTAGAATAAAAAAATTGGTGAGAGATGAGTTAATATGAAAAAATGGACTCACATTGCATATCCTAGATACCTAGGTGGGTTAAACATTAGGCAATCTGCAATTTTAAACCAAGCTCTCTTAGCTAAATTAGCATGGAGAATGATAGAAAATACATATGCTCCTTGGGCTACTCTCCTTAGTCATAAATATTTCAATGGGGTTAACCTTCTAAACAGTCCTTTATCTAGACATGGTTCCTGGGTTTGGAAAGGTATATGTGATGGCTGAGAGATTATAAAACAGTTCTACTGCTGTCAAATTGGATATGGTAGTAATATCTCTATCTGGAAAGACAAGTGGATCCCTAGCATGGATAATCCACCTAAATCCAATTTTGTCTCAGAAAACATTAGTAAAGTCTCTCATCTAATAGATGATGATTCTAAAAGTTAGAAAATGGATATTCTAGAAGCACTCTTTGATAATGAGACTGTTAAAGCTATCCACGAAATAAGAATCCCTATCTCTGGAAAAGACACCGTAAGGTGGAAGTCAGCTGCTAATGGTGATTTTTCAGCCAAGACTGCTTATGGGGATATTCTAGATTCTACTCAACCTAGGCCACCAAACAGTAATGATATTGAATGAAAGGTTTTGTGGAAAACTAGTCTACCAGTCAAAATTCAACACTTCCTATGGAAGTTCCTTCACAAGTGTTTACCTACTAGGTATAAACTTTCTAGACATACCAATCATAATACTATTCAGTGTCCTCTATGTAGAAATCATGATGAAAATATCCAATATTTGTTCATGGATTGCAATGTTTTCTTATATGTTCTATCCATTATTGATGCTAATTGTGTGCAGGTTCTCCAAGGAAAACATCCACCAAAGGGATAAAAACTTGGTTTGATAAGGATGTGAATAATATACCTAAAATGTTACTCAGCTAAAACCATCTGTTTACTATGTGGCATATATGGAAAACACTTGATGTGTTGTTTTTGATAATCATGTGAAAATAAGAGATAGTGGTGAGTATACAAACTCACATGAGTGACTGGCAAAGATTGAATGGTGCTTCTCCCCTGACTAGGAATGAACACTCCCCTGTGCGGAGTACAAAGACCTGGAAGAGTCCAAAGATTAGATGAAACAAAAGTTAACTTTGATGCAGCTCTTTTCATAGATTTAATAAACACACATGCATAGGCATAATAAGTCGTGGTTTTGCATGTACAAGCTATGGAGCTAGGGGATGCAGCACAAAAGCTCTAGATCCTGAACAAGCGGAAGCTTTGGAAGCTTTTGAAACAATAAAGTGGGCTAAGGAAAAAGGTTTTACAAAGCTTCATGATGGACGCATTTATGTGTCTATTTTAGTCTCAATTCTCTGTAATGTTAGTACTCGATTTTGCGCTTATTTTGGTATTTTATGTCTTTGTAGGTGTTTTTGGAGAAATAATCTTTTGCGGCGAAATTGACTCGAAAAGTGGTTTTTGCGCTCGTGGGAGAAAATTACTATACAGACCCTCATTTTGGATAAGGGGGACCCAAATTACTAAGGGGCACTCAATTGATAAGGGCTTTCCTCTTTACTATTCACCACCACTTGCTATTGGCACCCCATCGACGATAGGAGGCATTCCATCTTCACGCGTTAAAAGATAGAAACCGAAGGGAAAATTTAGTTCAAAACCGTGCACTTTTCTCGAAATGTTCTGACGTGATTTTGTGTGAGAGTTTTTGTTAGGTTCGATTGGTTTGGGCTTGTTATGAGTTAACAAGGTTGGCAGCTGGCTTTGAATCAAAGAAAAAGAAGTTTCCGTGTATATCACGATAAATCATGGAAGAATTTACCTGCGAGAGTTTTTGGGAGAATATTTGGATGAGCTATCTCGGGTTTCTTCGATGGGTATGGACTGGTATTGGCCTGTTAACGTAAAACATGATTTGTAGTTGGTTCGAAATTGAGAAAAAAAGAAGGTTTCCAGGGCATTGACAAGTTACGATATTCGGTTGTATATTTGGAAGTTAGGCATGATAAAAATGAAGAATATCTTCTCTGTTAGATTTGGTGCTATCGAATAACAAAGTTTTATCTTTGAAAAGGAAACAGAGAACTCAGTTGCCGTGTATAGAAGATTTGGAGGGAAGAAAAGCCGTGACTTGAAGAGAAAACAAAGGGATGATAATTGAAGTAAAAACTGGAGAGATTTTATCGACCTGTTGTATATATATAGGCTTCTGGGAGGTCGAGCAAGGTAGACGGAGAGTTTGGGGTCGATTGGAAGCTTCAAAGGAGTTGTAGCAGCAGCAGGAAGAAGAAGAAGAGAAGGAGTTGCAGACGACACTTTTGAAGTGTCGTTCTGAAGAACACGAAGAACGACTTTGCGGTATGTGCCTTAAATACAACGATGTGTCAATCAACTATCGTTCTTCAACATTTTAGAAACTTGTAATGTTGACGTTTGTAACACCACTACAAATATACAAAACTCGTTTTATACAATTTCTTCAATAAAACACCTTTTTGAGCTATGGATTACTATTTTTTGCGTGTTTTTGATATGAGGAGCTAAACCCCATCGCTGGGATGACGGAGGAAGCTGGATTTCATATATGTGGTAACTTGAGTTAATTATTTATTTACTTGTTGCACTGTTTATAATTGTTTTATGATTTTTATTGAGTGATTGTTATTTCAATTGATGGGTCATGCTTAGCTTAAATGATTTGATGTCCCATGCTTTAGATTTACAGCCATTGCTTTCAAAATCTATCTTGGCAAATATTAAGAGTCAATAAATTTTATTATTTGAGCCATAAATATCCTAGGATTAATTTCTGAACCACATGAATATGAGAAACAATGAAATCCTGAATCCCAGTAACTCTTACTCTTGTTACCTTCTTTTACATATTTTTGCTAGTTTTAGTATTTTCTTTAATTAAGTCTAAAATCAAAATCTTTAAAAAAGTCCGAGCGAACGATACTCTACTTACCACTTCAAAACTACATCACATGCCACGACGCGGACTTGTAATTAGGTTTAGGTTTTAGGTTTTACATTTTTTTTTTAGGTTTTGTATATATTTTATTTTTATTTTTATTTTCTTTGATTTTACTTTGGGTATTTTTGCTTTTGTTGTGCAGGTTTTGCTTGAAACGAAGGTGAAAAGTTGGACTTGCCATAAAAGGAGAAAACCGAAGCTTTTATTTTTTTATTTTTTTATTTTCCTTATTTTTTTGGATTTGTATATATTGTTTGTGTTTATTTTAGTACTTTATATAAAAAAAAAAAACGTGCACACACCAATTGCATCGTCAGACTACCGATTTTTAGGAAAACTCGTGGATTAGTAAGCTGAACCCGTGCCTTGGGCCTTATGGGAGTTACCAACAAAGTCCACAAACCTCAGCCTCGCACTTGGGTATATTTTGCTGTGGTAACCTCCGAGCCTACCCATTTTAGTCGACCTTGCATTTGCATTTGCACAAAAGAATGTCGAACCGGGTATTACAATAGCCAATACAACGAATATCCGACTCGATTTTCAAAATGGACACTACTACTTTGACCACAAGCAGTGCATAGTGGTTGGGAACACCAACCTTATCAAGGTTATGGTTCATATCATAGTGAGCCCAATTACTATTCTCACGCGCACAAAGCCATACGAGCAAGAAATTAAGGAATATTATAGTACTAGTACCTCGTCTTTGGACGACTTAATTAAAGAGTTGAAAACTAGTCCTTATTATGATCCTTCCGTTCCTATTCGTCCACCCCCAAACTTATTATTTGCTAGTCCCGAGCAAATCAAATCAAAATAAAATCCTAACTCACTGTCGCAGGCATCGTCGATTGCATTTAGCGCATGCAATAAGCCTTTAAACCCCTAGGTGGCCCTAGTGGCCGAGTTATAGTCTCTGAGGGTTTACAAGAGATATACCCACAAAACCTTATACCTGCACCTTAGCTATCTACGCAGAACCTTGGAAGGAACTAAAGAATCTCCTTGGTTGGCATACTTATCGACTATGGGAGGAAGTACCCTGATGCGAAATTCCAATTGATGTACACGAGTTTGCACTCAAGCATACTAAAATTCATATATAAGTCACATAGCTCTACTCAGATAGTTTCTGGACATCATAAACGGAGTCGACCAATCACATGGATAGATTAAGAAGATGGATATAGAGAAAAACGTAGATGGTTTTGATGTTGACTAAGTGAACGGTGTTTCTCATATCGTCTCGAAGGCCACTGCCAAAACGAACCTATCCTAATGGACTGAGATATCGGTCTGGACTAATATCAACACATTGGCATATACAAGGGAACCAATGGTTGATAATCCTAACTCTAGGTCAACACAACTGGCATATACAAGGGTTCCACTGGTCGACTTTATTGAATTTATTCCAGTTGGTCAGGTGGTCTGGTCTCAATTTTTTTTTTTTTTTATCTCGATCACTCTATTTCAACCTAGCAGTGGTAACAAATTGAATTGTGAGCCCCACCTAATCACTTAGATAAACATATTTTGAAGAAAACAAACAAAAAATAGAAGTGAAAAGGATTCAACGAGATATGGCGAAACTACCATGTTTTTTCTTTAATTCTAACACTGAGTTTTTATGAATAGACTTTTTAGATGTTTCCATCTAATCGATTGGTTCCTCAACTCCTACAACCAAAATGCTTCCATCCACTTAGATTGGTTAGTGCCATCCTTAATAAACATAAATTTCTAGGCTCGCAGTTTATTTATTTAACTAAAAAGTTTCTCCCACACCCCCAAACTTAAATCTAACATTGTCCTCAATGTTCTAAAGATGAAATTAAATGCATGAACAAGGAGAAACTGTTACCATTTGAAGCAAAAGAGATGAGGAAAGATATTACCGTGTTGCATGAGCATGGGTTACCTCCCAAGAAGTGCTAAATTTAAAGTCTTCAGCCAGACGTAATAAAGAATTAATCACTTCATATCATAAAGCAATAACCGAAACAATTGTGGATCATCTGCATCAAAAAGTGTTAACACAGATAAAAGGAAACTGCAACAAACCAAGAGTAAACATAGCACACCCTTGCCTAGTTTCTTGTTTGAGACAACTACATCTAGTTGTGGTCTGTGTTCGTGTTCTATAAAGGGGTCTAAATAAAATATTTTCATGGGCTGCACCTCCTCATAAATAAGATCCGAAATATCGTGTTCTAAGGTCCGGAAAAATTTATAAGCACACAATAATAACTCGAATAATTGAGGATCCTCTAAGTCAATCGATTTGACTTACACGTTGACCATAATGAGAGTGGTGGTCATTCTTAAGCAAATGTGTCAATTCTATTTTCCTAAAATAATTAGGTTTAGTCTCATAACTTAATAATTGACACATTTCAAATTCAAACGTTCCCACATTTGGAAGAAAAATATTTGGTGGGAAAACAAAGTCAATCTTGGTATCATAGCCTGAGTAAACCAGATCAACCAGAGGATGGGTTTCTAACAACCGAACTTCTTCCTCGACATTATTAGGTTCTCGATGAACTAGTATGAAGGCAATCTGGGCACAAATGGTTGAGGCACATATATCAAGTCCCAAGTGAGGGATCTGTAAGAGCTAAAGGTAAGGCACATGGAGAATGATAGTCACCCCCAAACTTAGAGTTTTGGGTGTCTCTAGATAGACTAGCTACAATTTCCCTAATTTCTAGATCATCGAATCCCAAAATGGTCAATTGCTTCTTGGAGGTCATATTCGGTGTGACACATCCTCATACATGTTTAAAAGCTCTACGAAGTTCATCTTCTTCGTCTAAGACTCGTTGTTTCTAAATCAGACTCTAAAATATTATTCTTAGAATAAACTCGTTCCTCTAAGCCAATATCGGCTTCATAATCAAAAGGAAATACTACATCGTCTAAAAACGGAGTATCTCTAGTCAAATCCTCGTCCTTTTGAATAGGTGAATAATTATTAAAATTATTTGATTTGAACTAGAAATATTATCATTATAAAGCTCAATTGGAGTAACAAATTCCCGATTACTATGCCTATCGATTCTTGATCAACACTATCCTCATCGTAATCATCATAACATGAAAATGGTTGAACCTCTTCTAAACAGTAGTGTTACCAATTATAACCTCACATCTTGATTATGCGAATAACTATTCTCATTTTTAAGGCTAAATTGGAAGTCAAGATTATTTCGAGCAATTCCTTCGTTCGTCTCTAACACAAACCTATTTGTTTTCTCAGCCAAAATCTTGAGAGACTCTTCTAGAGGACGAATAGGAACGGAAGAAACACTTCACTTAGAGGGATATAGCCAAAGAGTAGTGGAAGCAATTAATGGAACCAAAGGGGCAGTAAATTGGATCAATGCAGAGATTATAGGAGATTCGATTTTTCTTTTAAAAGATTTCACCACATGGAAATGTATTTTTGTCCATCGTGAAGGAAATAATGTGGTAGATACAATTGCGAAAAAAGCTTTATCTTTTTCTAGTATTCAAGAATGGCAACAACAGATGCCATCTTGGTTAAGTACATCAATAGCAGCTGATGAGTTTATGTTAATCACAAACACTTAATATCAGTAAAATCCCTTCCTTTCGTATTAAAAAAAAAAAGGTAATTGGGAGGTCCGAACTCCTGCCTCATAATGGGAGGAAGCGTGAAAACCACCAGACCATTTGGATTTTTTTTTCTTTCTTACTTGTTTGTTTGGGATACATACAAACCATTTTGAGGAATGATTTTTTTATAAGAAAACTAGTTGTTGAGTTTTCCTCATGTGTCAATCGTTAAACATCAACATGTTGGTTATACCAGATGGACATTGCAAAATGATCTACGTCTCCTCCATTGATGTAAAACTGTTGCATGCTTGTTGGCATTGGAAATTTGTAAGAAGTGGGATTTTGGAAATTTAACTCGAGGGTAAAGAGAAACCTCTACGTACTTGTCAAGAAGATATGGGCCTGTATCATTTATTAGTGAAACATTTGGGCTTTTATAGTATGAGGTTTGGGCTTGTAGAGAACATGCATCTTTTTATGAACCGTTTTCTAGGGACTACTCAAAAATGGAGGGGGACTACTTTGTGATAGAAATTTCTACGCTATACTTATAAGGGTGTCCTAAACTGTGGAAATGACCTACCCTTAACCTAATTAAAATTAAAACTAATCTAATAAATACACATATATATATATATATAACCTAATCTAAATCATTAACAAAACAAAATCAAAATCAAAATTATAACAAATCCATTACTTTTAATTTTTCACAAATCCGTTACCAGGGACGGAGCCAGGATTTTTTCACAAGGGGGGCGAAGCAAGGTTCGAAAAACGGGTCACGCCTCGGTCACACCATGTGACCAAGTATACCGTGTTTTTTCGGGTGTGAACACGTTTCGGAAAAAAAACATGTTATTTAGGAAAAAATAACGTGTTTTTATACGTTATTTTAAAATAACGGGCATTATAACAGTTAAATAGAAAATTAAAAAGAATTATGATTTGAAATTCCTATCTAACGGTTATAACGCGTATGGAAAAAGCTTATAACTAGTCTAATAACGTTGTTACAACATTTTTTTATATATTGTATATTTTTATTTTTATATTCAAAAATTTTATTATAATTTTTTAATCTTTAATGGATTAAGTCAATAATAATTTATTTTATAAAATAAAAAAATCTTTAATTTAAAAATAAAAATTGTAAAAAAAAATATTTTTAAATTATTTTTTCTATAAAAACGTTATAACTAGCGGAAAAAAACTTTAAAAAAATCGTCTAAGAGCTCACATTAAAATGTTACTTAGAAACAAAAAACGTAAAATTCAATTTTGTGTACTGACTAAATTTTGTGTGAGGAAATTGACCGGCTGGCCAAACAATAATCAAAAACTCGAAAATGGTTGAGCCCCGGCCGTAGGCCGGGGTGATACCTAGTCTCCTCGTGTAAAGATGAAAAATTTGTAGAGATAAAGAAGTTTTTATGTTGGTTTCTTGTTCACTTTCTTTCTCAATATTCTTTTATGTAAAAAAAATATTGAAAATATCAAACGGGATCTCTTATTCTCAAGCAAATAAACTATGAAAGGACTTCAGTTTGGTTTCAATAAATTTCTCTTTTCAAAAAAAAAAAAACTATAAAAGGAAACTACGTGTTTAGACTAAGAAAACTCAAACTAAAAAATACAAAAAAAGATCCCACTCCCCACGTGTTTATATTAAACCTTAACAAATTAGTAGAATTTAGAGGGGGCTAATATTAGACTTGCACCTTATTTTAGGGGGGGGCTGTATTAGATTTCTTCCCAAAAACTATGGGATTTGACGATAACCAATGAAGATTTTCAAAATTTCAGGGGAGGCGGGAGCCACCCCTGATGTATGCACAGCTCCGTCCCTGTCCGTTACTATTAGAGGGTTCATTTCCTTCTCTTCTTTCCGATTCATCGTCTCGATTCAAAAAAATAAATAAATCCACAAACCCATTACTTGGTTGAAAAAATGAGTAGTAATCATCAAAATGAGTTGAAAATGGAAATTGCAGAGAGAAGTTCGGCTAGGAATTATGTGAAATAGTTTGTCGAACTAGCCGAACTCAGCTTTAATGGAGTTTTTTCTTTCAGAGAAAAGTACGGTTACCTCGCAATTTTTTTTCCCAACCGAACTTTTAGTACGTCGCAACTTTTTAATATTTTTTTTCCTACCCGAACTTTTAGTTCGGTTACGTCACAATTTTTTCTCCTAACCGAACTTTTCTCTGAAAACCTATATATTGAGTTCTACTACGTCGAATTTTCTTTTTTCCTAGTCGAACTTTT
>JAJJWW010012053.1:0-187580 GCA_023531295.1 Papaver armeniacum
GTAAAATATCCCACATGGATTTCGAACATGGTCATCGTGCCAAAAACGAATGGAGGGTGAGAATTCGCGCATCGACTTTACCAACCTCAACAAGGAATGTCCGAAGTATAGCTATTCGCTCCCAAGATCGACCAACTAGTCGAAGCTGTTGAGGGATACGAAGAACTATCTTTCATTGGTGGATACTCCGGATACAACCATGTATTTTTGGCAAAAGAACATCAACAACATACAACATTCTACACCCCGCACGGCCTCTATTGTTACACAAGGATGCCCTTCGGGCTGAGAAATGCAGGGGCAACATACCAGAGGATGGTTGATGCAATCTTCAAACCATGGATCGGAAACACACTTTGGAAGTCTATGTTGATGATATGCTAGTCAAAAGCAAGTCTGCACAAGGATCATCATCAAGATTTGAAAGACATTTTTGAAGCTATGAGGAATCACCACATGAAGGTGAATCGAGAAAATGCACATTGGTGTCACATCGGGAAAGTTCCTTGGATACCTAGTGACAAAAGACGCATGAAGTAGATCCGCCAAGATCTAGGCCATCGTAGAAATTCCGTCACCAAGGAACTTGAAGAAGTCCAAAATCTCAATGGATCCCTAGCAGCCACTGGAAGATTCATCGCTAGATCATCGGATAGATGCAAACATTTCTTCAACATCCTCAAAAAAGGGAGCAAGTTCGAGTGGACTAAACAGAGTGTGAAGAAGCTTTCCAAAAGATCAAAGATTATTTAGCCGAGATCCCAATCGTACAAAAGCCCGATCCCGATGAAGTAATCGGGCTCTTTACATAACATCCACGAAGATAAAGTCAGCTTGGTCTGGGTCAAAACAAATGCGAAGATAGAACAACCCATCTACTACGTCAGCAAGACTCTCAACCCAGCAGAAAGGAATTACACGAAGATCGAACAACCTATCTTGGCATTAGTTTGGGCAACCCAAAAGTTGAGGACGTACTTCTTGACCCACTACATGCGTGTTCCATATAAAGCTCCATTGGAGGCTATTCTCAAAAGTCTTTGAAAAGGTAGGAAGGATAGCAAAATGGAACACACACGTGAGCCGGTTCAACATCATCCACGAAATTCAACATTCCCAAAAATCACAAGTCTTGGTAGATTTCCCGAAGTAGATCTACCTCTCGAAAACAACGACGAAGTAAGGGGCATGCCGAAGCCGAAGACGGGGAAGGAACAGGAGGATGTTCTCGAACCCTCAAACCAAAGACGATGGGAGATCTTCGTTGTGGATCAAAAATAGGGAAGGCGCCTGCATAGGCATCGTAATCACCTCCCCCCACAGGAGATAGGGTTGTGCATGCACTAAGGTTAAAATTCCGCAGGGCATACCAATAACATCGTGGAATATGAAGCATTGGTACACGCCCTCCATCTAATAATAGAGATGGGACTGACGGAAGTTCGCCTGACAAGTGACTCATAGCTAGTCATACGACAAATAGGGCTAGAATACAACATCTACGATGAGACCCTGTCAGCATACATGGCTTTAGTCCATACGCTGGCATCCCAGATACCTAGTATCAAATTCCGGCATTTATGCAGAAATGAACTCAGGCATGCCGATGCCTTAGCATATATATCATCCATGTTGAAAGATGAAAGATTCAAGGCCATCAAAGTAACAAGGGTATACGAACCTTCGATCATCCCACAACATTTATTCGCTACAAATCGTGAAGACTAAGAGAGGACATCGCTGACGATGACGTAGGGGAAGATATCGCCGAAGATTTTGTTGAAAATGACATTGTAGCAAAGGCGAAAGAAGATCAGGATTTTACCAAGGAAGAGGATTGAAGAGCTGAGATTCACCTCTACCTTAAAGATTGGAATTCTTTCCCCGAATCTGAAGCGTTCCAGGAAAATACAATCGAAGGCTGGGATGTATGACCTTCGTGATGGAATCTTGTACAAAAAATTCTTCCTTGGACCGCTGTTACGATGCTTATCAAGACCAAGAGGACATTACATCTTGAAATAAATCCATTATGGGGACGCAGGAAACCATAGTGGAATGAGGTCACTAGCAGATAAGGCAAAAATGCAAGGGTATTGCGGCCACAAATGATACGAGATGCGGCTAAGATGTCCAGGAGGTGCGAAGAATGCGTGTTCGCTAAAAAGATCCACGCGCTCTGCAAATGAAGCTAAATTCTGTTGATATCCCGTGGCTATTCGCAAAATGGGGAATAAATATAGTTGTAACTTTCATCACGGGGTCAGGAAAAAGACGATTCTTAATTGTGGCCACAGACTACTTTAGCAAGTGGGTAGAAGCTAAGGCCCTAGCAAGGATCCACGACTCTGATGTATTCACTTTTATCTTCAAAAATATCATCTGCTGGTTTTGAATCCCTGCGGAAATTGTCTCTGACAACGACAAACAACTGCAGGGGAAGAACATAGATATGCTCTTCGATACCTTCAAAATTAGGAAGAATAAATCAACCCCCATTTATCCTCAAAGAAACGGCCAAGCCGAAGCCACAAACAAGACCATCGCGCTTGTCCTCAAAAAGCATCTAGATGAACATAAAGGACGATGGTGGGAGAAGCTACACAACGTGTTATGGGCATACATGACAACCCGGAGGTCCGCCACCGGGGAATCACTATTCCTTATCACTTGCGGTGCTGAGGCAGTCATCCCTACAGAGATCACCATGCCAACCACAAAGACCGAAGCATGGGAGAAGAACCTTACGACAGACATGATGATGGAGAGGCTCGACGACCTAGAAGAAAGAAGGGAAACAGCGCTGCAAATAAAAACTTAAGTAGCACATATTTAGGAAAAACTTAATAATGAAGGAAAAACTTGAGTAGCACAGATTCAAATAAAAAACTTAAGTAGCACAGATTCAAATAAACGATGATCTATTCCATAAAAGTTGATTACAAGGTTGGGGAAAGCACGCAAGAAAACAAAAATATATCAAAAAATGTCCCGAAGCCAAGTAATCAACAAAGATCAACTTTCTATAGCAAACAAGGAAATATACTTTCCTTTGGATGATTCAACTTGATCAACAGGGTTTTTTTTTTCTGAGACGAAGGCACACTTCCACCCGAAGAGGGACCTGAAGAAAAAGTCAAGGGCTCAGGCATGGAGCGGCGCGTGTAGTTCTTCGTAATGCCATGATCTTTCAACATGCCCTGATCGATCCTAGTCATAGTTTTGTTGATCTCTTTGGCTAGCTGACAACGAGCCTTATAAGCAATCACTTTATTCTTGAGCTCATCTTGCGACAACATAGAAGACAGATGTGCGACTTCTTTGGCCGCCTCCTTGTCCCGAGACCCAGCTAAGCCCTTATAATAAGTTGTCTGGCTTTCCTGCCAAACTAAGGAAGATTGAGCCTTGTCAATCTTTTCATTTGAAGAGAGAAGATGTCCCTAGAGATCTGAAAACAAAAAAAGATACAATAGTTAGCTAAGTTAAAATACGAAGATACCCACGACCAAATAATAATATACCTTCAATATTAGCCGAAGCTATTTCATATTCGTTAACTACAGTGTCCCAGGCTACGTCAAGAAAGTCATAATCGTCCGACATTCTATTATAATCCGATCGAAGGGTTGTGAGAGCAAATTGGCACTCATCTAACACTACCAGCTTCATGGAGTCCAAATGATAAAGATGATTTACTTCGTTATTCATTTCTTTTATTCCTTTATTAAGCTTGTACATATTCACTTCAAGGCTCCTGTAAGACTTAACCAAACGAGCAACATCCGCTCGGGAAGCAGTTAGAGCATTGCTAAGGGCATGGTCCTCGGCCCTAGCATCATCTCTCTCTCGAACGAGCCGCTGTATATAATCCGTCACTTCCGGGTTATAAGAAGAGCGAGCTTGACGTAGCTCTTCTTCCAATTGTACTACCTTGGTCTCCAGACCAGAGGCATTCCCATGAGCCTCACGAAGATTCTCACATACGGTGTTGTAGCTATTTTGCATATCAATCATTTGTGTTTTCTCACCCGCCATTCACTACCAACTTGTTATGCTCGTCGGCTCGAGTGTTCCATTTAGTGGCTTCGTCCTTAATTTTCTCGCACTAACTCTTTGATTCAAGAAACCCGCCGAGCCCCTTTCTTCCGAAGCCATATCAACTCTCGATCATCACTCACCTGGAGATAGGAGGGGGACTCGGATAGCACACTAAGAAGACGAAAAGGAGATACGGAGAGGAAGATAAAGAAGAAACCGAACCTTTAGAAGAAGCAGCTTCACTACGAACCTTCTCCAACTCGCTGCGAGCAAGAGCTAAGTCGAGACGAAGCTTCTCTTCTTCAGCACCCAGCTTCTCCTTCCCCTTTAGTCTATTCCTCAGCTCCAAGATTTCCTTATCCTTGTCAGAAATGGTAGCTTCGGCGGCGGTCAGTTCTTATTCTCGATAACGAAGCTTAGCCTCAAGTTTGAGGGCCTTCGCCTAAAAGAATTGATCTGAGTATGGTTGCAATGCTCACTTCTCATCATCGCATCGGCGGATAAGACACTTTCGAGGAAAGCCGTCTTGATACCCATCGGCGATGTCCATCATACCAAACAACATCGGATAGAGGATCGACCGGGAGGCTAGTAGAAGTGGCCTTCAAGTCCTTATCCCATACCTCTACAACTCTCTCCTCGGAAGTGTTTGCATCATCCGACGGTAAAGGCATCGCAATTCTTCTCACCAAGGATTATTGGAGAAGGGTTGGGCATGAACATTCGTTTCTTTTTCATTAACCAGTCAAGGATAACATCATCACCACCACTGCATCAAGGACTGTGGAAAGTCCTCTGGAGATACCTCAAACAAGCCTCATCAGTAACAACTTTCTTTCCGGTATCAACATTTTTCTAGGCTTTGGATTTCTTCCTAGCCTCAGCCTCCTGGTTGGCAAGTTCTTCTGCATCCCCGCCCTCGGAACTTTCTTCCCCATCAACATACTTCTCACCAACGGTCTCACCTAGGACATCCCATTCATCGTTTGGAAACCAATGAAAAATCCGAAGCTAATCCCAAGGAAGCGTTCACATCAATTGGCCCACCAGTAGAATGGATTTTGCCGAAAGAAAATTATGGGACAGACCCAATGGGGAGAGACGACTGAGGATATACCTCTTCGTTCCTTTGATCTAAAGGAGGAGTAGACCCAAGCCCACCGGGGTCAACTTCTTTCTCAACAGGTTCGGTGCCACCAACGGCAACTTCTTTCTCAACAGGTTCGCTGCCACTAGCGGCAACTTCTTTCGCAACAGGTTCGCTGCCACCAGCGACAACTTCTTTCTCAACCAGGGGAAATCTCCATTTCAATAGCGCCATCACCATTGTTCATACCATCCTCGTGATTATGAGGGAAGTATCAGTACGCTCTTCATCGTCGTTGACCTCTTCTTCTTCGAACTCTTCGTTCACAGGACTAGTAACTTCATCGGGTATTTCCGTCCCCACGGTAGCAGCGGTGGATGATTGAAGAGGTCAAGATTTTTCTTTGTTACCCAGAGATATGATATAAAGTTAGCTGAGAGGGTTATTCTCTCCCCACTTTAGGTAAAATCCCAAATTAAGAAGAGAAGGGGAAAGTATACAACCTAACAAGGAATCATACCTTAACAACTGTGGTAATCTTTAAAGGAAGGGTAGCATCAAAACTCTCCTCCTCGTCCGCGTCAGCAACGTCGAAGGCATATTCAAAATTCATACCCTCAAAATTTAACCGCCAAGGGTAGAAATCACCATAACGAGCTGGAGGAACCTCGTGAGGTTCTCAATCAGCTTGAGGACGCCATCCATGAGGACCAGGTACCCAGCCATAAGCCCAGGGACCGATAACCTCTATGACGGTGGAATTCCACTCATAATCATGATCATGCTTGAGCTTTTCACGAGCAGGAAAAAACTTCCGCTGAGAAGAATTCTCAGTACTAGGGACATACTTCAACTTTGAATCACATATTTTGCTTAGAAGACGAACATCACCACGAGGAGCAGTGATTGTACGAAGACCGACACTCCACGGCTTGCGGTTCCTTCCATTAACATAATCTATGAATCAATTATTGAAATTCTCAGGAGTATACCACTCCCGCTCAGCTTAGTTAGGAACGTAGCAAGTCATCATTGTTTCCCCTTTACTCCGAAGATAGCATTCCTTGGCCGATACGATACCGATACAAGATATTAACTACCTTGGGGTCAGCCAAGATAACATCAACGGGAATGGAAAGTGGAGGAGTGGAGAGGTGTTTATCTAGCAAATCAAGATATGTTTGCTCACAACGAGGAGCCAACCCAGAACAGGAAAACACTCGTATAGCAGCTGCAAAATGACCGTATTAAATCTTCCTCCGGCAGGCCATCACATTGGCAGCTCCCTGCTTATTGTCTGTCTTCGAGTCTGTCTTCTTGAAACCAAAGTGAGTCTCTTCCTATTGCCTAATTTTTCCTCGGCAGAACTTTTAGGTCGGTACAGAGATAGGGTGTAGAATGGAAGGAGTAATAGTTGTAGCTATGCTGAAAAATTACCTGTACTGCTGATGATTCCATCAAGACAAGACTTTAGTTCTCTCGAAAAAGCAAGCCTGCACTTGTGCGGGATACAAGTAACAGTTGTAAACTGCCTCTGCAACAAAGCATTGAGCAAGTCCGTGGAAAGAACAACAACATCGCTACTGCATTTCTGAGTGATGATGGCATCAATGCTAAGTAAGTTCGTCGGCTCAAAGCAACCTCGGATGAAGAACCCAAACCACTTTGCACTAACTTCAATTGGTTTATCCACAACATGGAGGAGAAAATCAGCCTCTGCAGCATTGAAAGGTCCAACGATCACCTCTCCATGCACAACCCCATCTCGGCCTTTGCACGGCATCTTCCATGCGTGTAACTGCATACACCTACAGTACAACCACATTCGAAGGCAGTAAAGAGCTTTCTCCCACGTAAGATAGACATTCAGGTAAAAAATAAATAAAATCCGCACATATTTTTTTATATTTTCTCTACCTATTTAATGCATTGACGCAAATTCCTGTTACACCAAATGAATAATGGTTAAAGGAAATAAATGTCCGATGCGTAGCACATGCACAAATCTAGACACATAAAGCTCCCATGTTGAACGGTGAGGAAACCTTAGCTTACTATTGGCCGAAATAGGCATTTTTTGAGTTTTGTGAAACGAGCGTTTTGGCGAAGAACTTGCCAATGTATGATTGGTTTAAAAGGAATAGGAAAAAGATTAAAAAAAAAAAAAAAACCAAATTCAATTTGGAATTCATGGCATGACAATGTTTAGATGAGGACACTTGGATACGTATACTTGATTAAAAAATTACAAACTCAAAAGGAAAACCAAATTACCGTGTTTGGATTTTATGGAAGTCCAAATTCAATTGGAAAATCGAGTTCCTGCCATACAAGGACTCTTTTTTCCAAATTAATATATAAAGGGGAAATTTTTTTCACATATTTCGAACATATTTTTTGTGAAAATAAAAGGAAAAAATAAATAAAATCTGCATATATTTAATGTATTTTGCCTGCCACACCAAATCAAAATTACATCGCCACGGGCGGAGCGAAGCCCCGCACACACCGAAATAAAAATGCATCGCCACTAGGCGAGGCGAAGCCCCGTGCACACCAATGAACATGGGACGGGGCGAAGCCCCACGCACATTAAAAATGCATCGCCATGGGGCTGGGCGAAGCCCGCGCACGCCAAGTTGAAAGAAAAAAATTCTCGATGCGTAGCACGGGCACAAATCTAGTATAGCCTTATGAGAAAGTAATAAAATATAACCTTCTTGTTTGGCTAAAAGCCTTTTGGTTCTGTACATAAAATGGGACTCTGATCGTAAGTAAATATAATCAGCTAGCTAGCTAGTGTTTTCATTTTCATAATATAATTTCTCTTCTCAAAAGCAAGTGAAAAGAGAATTATGTATTTGTAATATCTTGCTACTCCATCCAATGGTCTCCGTAATTGGACGAAATGAAAAGAGCCGGGGTTGTATGGTGATGCATAACATAGATGCAACAACAATGGCTCAAGATTCAAGTCTCTGGCAACGTTTGACATGGTTTTGTTCAATTTCCCCTATGAATATGTTTATAAGCATTTCAGTTTCCCATAACTAAGGTATTACAATTTCAAACTTGATTCTTATTTTCTTTGCTTCCTTTGCTTTGTACTACGTTTTGTAAAGCTATTCTTCGGAAAATCGTCAAAGAAATTTCTTGCAGTTAATGGAATTCTTTTTTATCCAAACAAATAGTAACAAACACCTTCTACTGAGGTGAAGCCCGCGCACGAACCAAAACAAAGAAGCAAAACACCTTCATAACTAAGCTTCACCATATAATATTCAAAAGAACCAAAACAAGAAGCAATGGTAATATATACTTCGCTAAACAAACAAAGGGAGAGGATTTGGAATCTATACATGACTAACAAAAGGAGATGTTGCCTACTTTGCTAATTAGACTCAGGATGGTTGTGACTTGTGAGTAAAAAAAAAAAAGACATCCTGGAAAGATGAGCTAAATCAACAATAAAGTAGGCACCCACATCTTGAGGCTTTGTAATTCCTAGGTTATGTGCAAAAAACAAAAATTATTTAACGACCCATAATTCTGTCATGTTGCTGGCATTTGTGGAAAATGTGTTTTGCGACGAAGGTACCATTATCTGATTGAAGTGTTCTACCTGTACCTGCAAGATGATTAGAAGTGGCTGCACCATAAGAATTCATTTTACATAACCTGCAGGTGGAAAAGTCCATCTAATGTATTTACCAACTGGTTTAAATAATATGGGAGGTTGAATCTGAGACAGCTAGATTCAGTAGCTTAACTGAATGCACGATGCAAAACTGAATCAATTTTAAACTACTGCTAATGAAAAATTATTTCTTGGAGATCCAAATAAACCACAATATAAAAAGGTACGATGCAGTTGGATAGAGGAGGCTTCAATAGTTTTGAGTGATAATGATAGTAAGAGCCAATCAAAATTAAGATGGGGCTGAAGAGATAGTAAACCCTCATTCTGTACTGACCTTCCCAATGATGACAAATTACAGAACATTCTAAGAAGAGGTGATCCAATGATTTTACAAAATATTCAATCTAAGAAAAATCAAAACATTCTACTAGTTCTTTCCTATATCAACTACATCCCTACATTCAACTAACAACATTATTCCAGAACACACAAGTTACATGCTAAACTTGTAGATGTCACCAGTCTTTCTCATAGGAATATGCTGTAAAAATTTATAATCAACTAGGTTTTGTTCGCCTAATTGAGGCACAACACTCATTAGCCACCACATTATACAACAAGACAAATCTCATGTCGAATGTGCACCTTATATCAGTTTAAGCAAGGAAATCAAAGTCATGGGAATTTCATATTTCTAATGCCTAAATCTCCTGCCTGAAATTTTATCCGAACAAATGGCATGCATTTTAGGCTGACCTTCTCTATTTTCCCTCAACAACTTTCACCATGGTTTATCAATAGGTTGAAGTACGCCTTTAGGGATTCGGTACATTAGAATCAAAAGATCAACCCTGACTATAAAGTGAGGAAGGCGGATGGTAAAGTTACTGAACACTTGGATTGACTAGTGAAGCATGAAATCCTGCGGATTTCTCATTCTGTGATGAGCCTCCTTCAATACTTAGAAAACTTCACTGCTGCCCTTATTTCTACACACGAACAAAAAACCACTTACGTTTGGACATCCCTGATTTTTATTAATTCCAAAAAAAAAAAAGTGAAATGAGGAGTAGTTCAGGACAGAATTCGATTCATGGTAGTTGTGAGTAAAAAGAACATCCAGCTGGAAAGATGAGATAAATCAACAATATCTTTCAAGATGTGAACAGAAAACCAGGGAGGTGATTAAACAGTGGTGTAAAATCTATTTTGACATTGTTTAGGTGGTCTTAGTTTGTTTTGAGCACTTTTCTCATTTCTTTTTTTTTTTGTTCTTGGCTAAGGTGGTATAATTCTTGTACGCCCTCTCTATTTTTTGATCAGTATATATCCTTTCTTTACCGATCCAAAAACAAAATCTTCAAGTAACGGAACGAGAAAGGTCACTGCCGGAGGAATTAAAAAACATAAATCAATTGATAAACTAGCCCGTTCATTTGCACGGGCATACAAGGACCTTGTATAAGTTATATTACTAATTGGAAAAGATCTAATTTTAGTTTTAGGAGAGATAGATATAGCATGTGCATTTGTTAGGTTAAATCAATATAAAAAGAACTCATAAATTAGGCACAATATTTATTCTTTCTTATGCAGATAGCTAGGGTTTGGTGCATTAAAAATCATAAATCCTTAATGTATCAAAAATAACATAAGATTTAGATATGACTCCGCATTCAATATGCACAAACACAAAGTAATAACGTAAGTATGTTGGTCTGATTTTTTTATTGGTGGTGGTAAAATTTTGTGTTCAAACTATTACAACTTTTGTGGGTGGATTTTCTATTAAAGATTTAGTTTTTGTTATTTATGTGGTTAAAGATTGTATTTTTGATGGTAAATGCAAATATATAGAAGTTGTTTTTAAATACTTGATATATGGTGGATGTAAAAAACATGATTATCTGTCGAAAACGCCAACAATATGCCTGTAGGGATCGACTCTTTCATGTCTGAAGCCACCAAAAGATCCTCAATCATATCATACTCTTGTGGGCCAAGTGCATCGCTTAACTTTCTCAAAAATCATTCCATGAATAATTATTCTCTAAGTCAACATAGCACACGCCAACGGATAGATTTGTTCATTATCATCGTACCCTATGGCCGACAATGGGATTCATTTGCGTTCTTGTAACAGTCGTACCATCAACAAAAAAAGCAGGTATGCAACAAACTTTGAATCCTCGTAAACTTTCTCCAAAAGCAAACAAGTAATATAGAAAATGAAATGATCACTTTCATTAGTTTTAATTTCGGTAACAGTTCCCTCGTAGACATCTTAGATTCTTTCTAGTTAGCAGGTTTGCTCACGAGGGAACTGTTACCAAAATTAAAAATGATGAAAATGATCACTTTCTATATTAAAGATTCAAAGGTTGTTGCAGACTTACCTTTTCTGTTGATATTACAGCTCTTACAGGAGAACACAAATGAGTCATATTGTTGGCCATAAGGTATGATGCTAATGAACAAATCTATTCGTTGGCGTTTCCTATTGTTGATTCAGAGAATAATGATTCATGGGAATGGTTTTGGAAAAAGTTATGAGGTGCACTTGGCCCAGAAGAGTATGCTATGAATGAGGATCTTGTGGTGGCTTCAGACAGGAAAGAGTCGATCCCTAGAGGCATACTGTTGAAGGTTCCGGCTGCTAATTATGTTTTCTGCATCCACCATATATCAGGTATTTAACAACTACTAGATATTTGCATTTACCATTAGACTTGGTAACAGTAAAACAATCTTTAATAACAAATCCACCCACAAAAATTGTAATACTTGGAACACAAAATTTTACCACTACCAATAAAAAAATCAGATTAACATAGTTACATTATTACTTTGCGTTTGTGAATAATGAATGCGGAGTTAAATCTAAATCTTATGTTATTTCTGATACAACAAGAGTTTATGATTTTAATTCACCAAACCCTAGCTACCAGGTAAAGAAAGAATAAATGTTGTGCCTAATTTATGAGTTCTTTTTATACTAATTCAACATAACAAATACACATGCTATTTCTTTCTCCAAAAATTATAATAAAATCTTTTCCAATTAGTAATATAACTTGTAGTCCCCCTGTCCTTTTTTATCTGTCCTAATTTTTACTTTGGTATGTCCATTTTTATCTGTCCACTCTGTTTATAGACATACTTTTCCCTTAAACTATCAAATATACCCTTTTAATTTTTATAATCATAAAATCATTTTTAATATCCAAATCTTAAATAATATCACCATATATATGGAAAAAAAACTTACTCAATATCTTTGTATTAATTGTCATTCTGTTTTAAATAAAAACATTTATGAATAGTTATAAAATTCCTAATAAACTTCTACTTATTTTAACATTAATAATTTAGTTTTGATAATAATATAACATTAAACAGGCTAGTCAAGGGCTAGTCATGACAATTTATAGGATTTCCTTAATATCTTGACTTAGCCAAAGCGGACTCTTAATTTAGGACAGAGGGAGTATTAGTTAACTTTTTAACCCAATCCTAATTAGGTTTATATATATGTATACAACAAGAGTCTTATATATATATATATATATATATATATATATATATATATATATATATACCATTAATAGATTCAATTTTCATTTACTTCTTTATTATACCAAAAATTTTGCATATCTCTGAAAAATTGACTAAATGAGAAATAATAATAAGTGGACAAAATAAAAGAATATAATTAAGGCAGAAATATAAGAGTCCTGAAGTTTGAGATAAAACTAAGTAATGAGAATAGAAATGAATGATTGTAATTAGTTAGCACAATTATCTAATATAGACTTCCATAGTAATATCCAATTCCAAAGACCTTTTCATAGTAATATCCATCAAGGATATTTAAGTAACTCATTATCTACACATTCTAACAACAAATGACTTGGTGTATTACTTGCTTTACAAACTAACATGCACACATCTACATTCTTACATATTCAATCACCCATCAAAGATGTTTCCAAATGGTTAACTGATGTTTTTCTACAAAGCCATACAAAGTTCACTAGGACAAATAGTATCAAATAGCAAAATCTTTCTATTCTGATTTTTTGTTTTGTACCTTTTTATGATTTTTCATGGAGGTCCCAGTGATTCCTTTCTAATGGTGAATTATAAGTCAAACCAACATGTGGATACCCAATGTTTTTCGTCTTAATGTAAAACCATATTGCACTAAATATTCCTATTATACAACTTGTTACAATATATATAAGAAAATTGACATTCTATGATTATTAGATCATTCCATGGTTAACAATAATTTAAATCTTCATCATCGAAATCACTAGGCTACAATTACGAAAACAAACTATACAGAAGTGACACTCGACTAAAGAAACACTTACACATATTCACAAGCCCAAGACATTCCTTGATGACCACACCAGGCTGGTCGCATATTCTGATCTTTCAATATTTGCATCTTGGAAAACCCTGGTAAGAAACCAGTAGTTAATGAGTATCAGCTGCAGGCATCTGATCAAGAAATTTTTTTATGAGCCCATTTCTACCTGACATATGGAGAGAAAATAACTTCCAACCCAGGGTGGTTTACAAGCTTCATTCGAATACCTAACCTATCTTTCAGTTGCTAAATGATTGCGTCAAATATTCATTACAAGAAAAACTAAAACATTTTATGCATCCTTAATTTACAACTTACAGAATAAAGATGAATCCTTACTATATCAACTACATTTTGTTTGCCAAACTGATGAACAACACTCATTAGCCAGCACGTTATACAACCAGTCAAATCGCATGTCAAAAGTGTATCTTGTCATATCATATTTTCTACCATCTACCACATTCAAAAAGTTTCATCTGATTCTTGGACAAACATAATGACACAGAACTCACCCGTACCAGTCACAAAATTGAATTCTCCATAGCTTTTTTTTCTTTTTTTTTTGCAATGAAGTCTCAACTTGTTCTTTTTAGAAGTCTCTTTCAAGGTAACTGCATTTGACAAAAATATGAAAAATCAGGACAAGTATTTTAGATCCACGCTTATTCTTTATTCTGCTCCATGAGTCTTTAAGTCTAGCTCATGAAAAGCAACAAGAGTTTTAGACTTACATGAAGTCGAAGAAACTGATGATCACAAAGTTTCCAAGCACATTAGCATTGCAATTGAATCAAGAGAAGTGTGACAGGACAACAACATCCACATTCTAAAAAAAAGGACAACTCATTAGTTTCACATGAACAACAAGATGTCTTGAAATGTACTTAAAAAGAAATTCAGGAATTCGAGAATTTTTAAAGAGCCATTTCCTCAGAAACATACATATATTAATTCCTTCTGGAGATGTGGTTTACAATCTCATTAAATATAATACTAATTACAAGAATCTCAAAGCTTAATTCTTAGAATCCATAAGCGGATCTTCTGGATTTCACTGACTGAATTTGAAGAGGAAAACCAAGCTCCAGAAATTAAAAAAATGACAGTAAAAATCATAGTGCTGCAAAATTGTATAACAAGATGTCTTGAAATGTTGAAATGTACTTCATAAAGAAATTCAGGAATTCAAGAATCACCCGTTACAAAATCTACCTAATCTATCTCTCATTCAGAAATTCATTTTAAGGAAAAAAATAAAACATTTTATACATATACCAAACAGTTTCGATTCAATTCTTAAACTGTTAAATGGATACGAAACTCACCATATGAAGGGTTACAACCCCATGATATGTGCTTCATCATCTCCATCTTTTTCATATCTTTCAAGGGACCTCCAAGCTGAATTTAATAAATATGAATTCAGTACATTAAGATCATTATAAAAATTTGCTTTAAAGAAGATCAACCCATCGATGGTTGGGAATCAAAGGGGTTGTCTTACCTGGAGGTAGACCGATGGTTCTAAAGAAGATCAACCCATAGATGAGAGGAGAAATCATTATGCTTAGTGTTTTGCTGCTGTTGTTGTTGTTGATCATCGAAGACATCAGATGCCATGATTTTTGTGGCGGCGGATAACAAAAGAAGAGACGGAGGAGAAAGGCAGAGTATGAGTAAGAAGCCCTAAAACGGACACGGGGTATAAATAGCCAGGGTAAATAGACATAAAGAAGTGATGAAGAATTACACTTTGGTTACATCACCTGTTGATACAATTCATGGATTTTAGATGGTTATCCAAAACGGACACGGGGTATAAATAGCCAGGGTAAATAGACATAAAGAAGTGATGAAGAATCACAGTGGGAGATCACGCAGCTGTACATGTCTCTAGGTAGATTTTGGATTATAGTGATGCATTTGAATTGCAAGTTGTCATCATCAGCCTTGCCTTGTCATGGGCAATATTATATCATGAGGCAATTTTTTGTCTACGAAATACTAACAGACTCTTAAGGAAGATTTTTTCTAGGATTTAGTCGTGGAATTCGAAAGAGATGTAAACTCTTGATACTAGATTATTTCTCCATCTTCCTCTTGGTCTAGTCAATCAGCAGTCTTTTAACATGATTGCAATGTATTTAGAATGAATTTACTTATATCATGGAACCACGTACATGGTGAAAATTCATTGAACATCAGCCCTCGGGCTGTGCAAGAGCTTATACAGTAGTTCAGACATACAGATTTTCATGAAAAGATCAATACTTACGCATGACCTAAGAGATACAGAGAATGAAATACTGTTTGACCCGGCATTGGTGGCAATTGTGGTGAGTTAGATATCAAGGGCATGGACACAGAACCTTCCATTAGGCAATGGCGACATAAATGAAAATGTGGTGGGAAGGATAAATGAGGTGGTGGCTCCATTTGTTTGATAGTTGTCGTTGGTGCAGCATATGACCTGGGGCGAGAAGAGATGGATGTGGACCCGGTGGAAACGGAGGAAGCCCAGACAGGCACGGAAACTGGAAAAGATGTAGTTGTTATTGCTCTCCTTGATCAGATGTTGTAATGGTATTGCAACTCCAATACCAGGAATAGTTCCTTCATTTCGATGCAGACCAGTAGCAAAAGGTCCTGGAGTTTATCAACCACCAGGTACTGGGAAGTTACCGGTACTCCACCTGCTGGTGCAGGATTGTGCTCACCAAATCCTGAAAATGCTCGCAACACACGGAGGTGCTAAAGACAAGCAAGAAAACGCACTATAGTAAAGACATAGAGATCTATGGTTGCTAAACGAATGCTTCAAATAAGAAAAATTAAACCGTTTTATGCTTAATTCATTTACAGAATAATAAAAAAGTCTCCTTACTACATCAGCTACATTTAACTTACAATGATATTCCTGAATTCCCAAGTTAGAAGCTAAACTACAAAAGCAGTCACCACTCCTTCTCATGAGTATATACTGTAAATGTCAATACTCAACTACACTTTGTTTGCCTGACGGAGGCACAAAACTCGCTAGCCACCACATTATCCGACAGGTCAAATTTCATGTCGAATGTGCATCTCATTTGTGTTCTACCATCAACCATATGACATAATTACTCACTACTTGTCACGAGATTTGATTCTTCATAGCCTTTTTGTTCTGCGATAAAGATGCAACCTGACCTTTGTGGTAGCGTCTTTTAAGGTACCTGCATTTGACAAACATGAAACGGGAATAAGTCTTTGAGATCCATAACAATTTCTTACTGTGCTCTATCAGTCTTTAGTCTAGCTCATGAAAAGGAACAAGAATATTAGAGTTACATGAACGGGAGAACAAGAGGAGAAGAAATTGATGATCACAGGGTTTCTGAGCACATTAGTATTGCAATTGAATCAATAGTAGAGAATCAATGGTCTGTTGTTCCTGCTTCCAGTGCTTCTAGTAGATTAGAAGTTCTTGGTTGAAGAGTGAAGCATTCCATATACTGCGTAGCTAACCTCACTAATTACACTCCATTGTTTTTTTCAGTGATCATGGTACCAGTATGATAGGCCAACAACATTCATATCAAACAAATTGACAACTCATTAGTTTCACATCAACAGGAAGATGTCTTAAAATGTCGAAATGCACTTCATAAAGATATTCAGAAATTCGAGAATCACATGATAGAAAAAGTCTACCTAATCCATCTCTCTCAATTGCTAGTAGATTAATTGCTTAACATCTTGATTTGCTGCTGTTGTTGTTGTTGATCATCAACGTCCGATGCCATTATTTTTATGGGTGTTGTTTTCTTTGAGATGGCGGCGTATAACAAAACAAGAGATGGAGGAGAGGCAGAGTATGAAGAAGAAGCCCCAACTCGGAGGTTTATATAGCTTAGGGTAAGGGTAAATAGACAAGTGATATTACACTTGGCTTACATCACTTGTGTATAAAAAATATTCATGTGGCAAATTTCAGACCACAATATGGCAAAAAGTTTGACCGCACTGGCAATGTTTATGGCTACTCTGCTAACTTTTGGATTATGTTGCATTTTTTAGTAAGGTGTTACTGGGAGATTAGTTTTCAGGTAGACTTTGGTTTGCCGTGATATTTTTGACAAAAAGACGTATTCAGTAACATCACGGAAGATGATGCAAGTCAAATATGGACACAACACTAAAGATATCAACAGATTACTCAGTGGCAAACCTATGGTGATTTTTGGATTACAGAGTGTTTTTAAGTTTGTGAATTAAGAAGATATAAGGTCACATTGGGAAATTTCATCTCGTGATGCAACATATTGTAGGTTTCTATGTAGACTCCGGTTTTAAGCCACGAGTTACACACAATGGCCACCCAAACCCAGACAAAACTAGCTGCTAGGTCCAAAGCGTCCAATTACAATACTTTGAGGGACGAAATCAGAAACATAGCTAGAGATACAATGAGGAAGACCTGCCTATATGGATGATAATGAAACATGACTAATCAGTCATAAATCAAACAAACAATTTATATGATCATCTTGATTTTGCTTTTCTTAAACAGGCTTCAACAAAAGATAAATCAAATGCTTCAAACAAAAGATACAATATATGCTAAAAAAAATCAATAAAGCAGATAAATCATCTACAAAAAAAAAAAAAAAAAAACATTCAGAGTGAATTTTCAGAGAGACATATCCTCAGAAACATAAAGATATTCCTTCGAAAGATATTCCTGGTTAACAATATCATTAGATTTCCCTTTGTTTGTTACATATACAAAGATTTATTAGGTACGCTTTGTGGCAGTGAGAGATTTCTGGTCATCTGGCTCATCTCTATTTTTACGGCCTTTTTGAAGGGACCTGCAAACTGAATTTGATAAATGGAATCAATAGATTAATTTTTTTTTAAAGAAGATCAACTAAGGTAGAAGGATGGTAAAGCTTTTCAGAGGAATCATAGAATCTATGAAGGATCTTCGGATGATTAATTCAAAAAAAAAAAAAAAAAAGTGAAATGAAGAGGGTAATTGCTACGTTTGAGAGGAGAAATTATTGTGCTTTGTGCTTCTGCTGTTGTTGTTGATCATCAACATTGGATGCCATAATGATTTTTGGCAACCGTGGTTTTTGAGGCGGCGGCGTATAAGAAAGGAAGAGATGTGGAAGAGGCAGAGTAGAAACTAAAAAGAGCAGAATGATAGGAGGGTATGAAGAATTTTGGTCAATTCTTGTACAACTTTGTAGATTACACTTTGTTTACACCGCTAGTATATACAAATGTTGGAGCAGTTCTTGTACAACTTGGTAGATTTTGGATCCATCAACATGCTTTTGGTTACATTGAAGAATTTTAGTCAATTATGCTGCAGTAGATTTCAAATGACAAACTTTGAAAGAAAATTCACGTGGCTAATTTCGGACCACAATGGCATGTTTATGATTACGCTGCTGGATTTTTGGATCACAAAGCCGCTGGAATTGACACAACCAAAAGGTAAAACTACCTGAGCGACCAGAATTTACATGAATGCAGGCACCGAACTGGAGCCATTCTAAAATTTTAGAGTAGTAAACAATATGTCATGGCAATATTAAGTCATGAGGTAATTCTTTGCCTAATACAAACTGTCTCATATGGTTTATTTTTTTTTTTTTTTTTTTTTTTGGATTTAGTCATGGAATTCAAAAGACTTAACAGAATTTTGAGCTAGGAATCAAAATTTTGACCACGATTACAACTTTTACGACTATGATGCAATTTTCAGATCACTATGAAAACTGGGTCATTGGGTCGACATTGGTTACAAGAGATAACTTCTTCATGTTAAATGTATGGGATACCAAAAATCTATAACTCTTGGGGGGTGGAAGTTCAAATGATCACAAGTCACACTGAAATGATCGAGTTATCCACTTTCAAACTCAAGGACAAAGAAGATCCCATAGACTCATAGTGCAGTTCCCCCGAGTCCAATTTACAAACTTAGCAACATCCTCCTACTCATAACATAAGTAACCCCATACGTAAACGCAGGTTACATTGACAATTCATTCTTAATTTTACGGTGTGCAACACTATTAAGCTGGAATCGAACTAAAGAAGCAATATATGCAACATCATAGATGCAATTGAGAGTATATCTTAAACTGGATGATAAATCCAGTTGAATATACAAACAGAAGGTAATCATGCTTCAACAAACAAACAACTTGAAAACTTATCAGAATTCAACAAAAGCACATGCTTACAACAAAAAAGATACAATATTTGCTATAAAATCAACAAATCATCTACAAAAAAGAGTGAATTTTCAGAGATACATTTCCCCATAAACATACAAATATTCCTTCACAAGATCATTAGATTTCCCCTTATTTGTTCAGAAGAGTTTCCGTCTTGTGACACAGTAGTTTTAATCTTTTTACGATGAGTTTTTCCAATGTGCTTTTTCTTGTTAACCCCAATATCAACTCAGCTTCAGTCTTAGAATGACAATAGAAGGCAGAATATCATACCTTCCGTCTTAGAATCTATGTGAAAAGGTACACACTTGTTTAGTTCATGCTATGCACTTAGACAAGACTACAAATATTAAGATAGTGAGAGGAGAAATCATTGTGCTTCGATCTATTGTGTGGTCGTCTCCGCCATGGTATGATATGTAACAACAATCCATTTTCTGATGATCAGATCTTTAAGTTTTAAACACCGCCAATCCATTGTACGCTTGGAGTGATTGGGGAATCATTATTTGAGGTGTCCTTTTGATAGGTTCCTTTGCCTCAGCCAATTTTTTCAGCCATTTCACTACCACCCTTATTTCTAGAATAAACAAATAAAATTAAAATTAAAATTAAATTCCTTCGAAAAAATCACTGAAGAGGGTAATTACTTACGTTTCAGAGGAGAAATCATTGTGTTATGCTGGTTTCTGTGATGATCTCCACCAAGGTATATGTAAAACTTCCCATACAAACCCAAAATTACATTTAACAAAGCAACGACCCATTTCTGATGATCAGATCTGTGAGATTAACACTGCCGGCCTAGCAATAGTCTCTCTCTCCACTTTCACTCTCTCTATCAAATGAGATTCTAGGGTTTTTTCTTTTGCTTATATAAATAACACGACATTGTGATTGACCAAAATATCCTTGCAATCTAACCTACTATTGGGATACCAAAAATCTATATCTATAACTCATAGGGCGTGGAAACTCAATTGACCACAAGTGAGAATGAAATGACAAGATATCTTGAAATGAGTGGATAAATGATTCTCAAGGACAAAGAAGATCTCACAGTGCAGTTCCAACGAGTATCTTTCAGGTCCAATTTTCATCTAACATTTGAACAAAAGCACATGCTTACCCATACATATGATCTTGATTTTGCTTTCTTTTAACAGATTTCAACAAAAAAAGAAATGAACAGGCTTCAAACAGAAGATCCAATATTTGCTAAAAAAAAATCAATAAAGCAGATGAATCGTCTATAAAAAAAAATCATTCAAAGAGCCATTTGCTCATAAATATACAGATAGATCTTGATTTACAATTTCATTAGATTTAATAATACCCTAATCGTGTTGCGGACAAAGGCTTGATAAAATAGCAGTATTAATCACTTTATGATGAGATTTTCTGATTTGCTTTTTCAAGTTAACTCCAATACACATCAGCCACAAAAAAAGCCGCAATCTCTTGGAGCTTCAATATAAGAATCCATCAACAAGAGTAACAAGTCAACAAATACTAAAACCATGAGAGGAGAAATTATTGTGCTGTCCATCCATTGTATGGTAGTCGCTGTGTTCTCCACCATCTAATATGATCAGATCTAGAGAGTTCTTCTTTAACACCTCCGGAATCACTGGTCTCTCTCCGCTTTCACTCTCTCACTTATCTCTGGTTCTATTTTACGATTCTAGGGTTTTTTGTTTGGTTTTTATAGATAACACGAAATTTTGATTTACCAAAATATCCTTTGAATCTAACATGCATTTGACTTTGGAGTCAACCCAACACGGCTAATCAAAGCATTACAGCAGTTCTCCTAAAATATTGCTTACTTGTTCGGCTTCTTTACAAGGCAAATGCCCACCCCCACCCCCACCCACCGGGGATTGTTTTAAAAAATTTCCATTACCTTCCAATAGGGCTGTCAATGGATATTCGATATCCGGTATCCGGTATCCGTTTCCGAATATCCGAATTCCGTTAGGTTAATATCCGACATAACGGTTATCCGATATCCGATAATCTTAACGTAACGGATATCCGTTTATTAACATAACGGTACTGGTTAAGGGAGTTTCCGTTAGGTTAATATCCGATACCGTTAGTGTATAACTATATCATAAAATTTTCGGAAATTTTCGATACCTAATACCCTTTAGGTTTACTCTTTAGCCATTTGATTACGTCTCTCCCAAGTAAATATCGGAAATTATCGAATATTAACGGAAATTAACGGAAATTAGCGGAAATTATTGAATATTAACGGAAATTATCGGAAATTATTGGAAGTTTTTTGTATCATGAGTAGATAACGGAAATTATCGGAATAATATCCGATATCCGATAGCTTATCCTTAACCTTATCGATATGGAATTTTTGAATTCCGACGGATATTATCGGATACTGGATATCCAATAACCCTTAACCTTAACCTTATCGGTATTGCCAATATCCGATGGATTTTTATCCATTGACAGCCCTACCTTCCAATGAGTGATCAACGGTCTAAAAGATGTAAATCTAGATCACTTGGTCGAAGCGAAATCTTGCCAACACATATTTTGAGAAATGTGTAAGCGAGATAAATTGAGCTCGAAATCTCAAATGTGTATATAGAAAACTATATTGTAATACGACTTATGTCTCATTATAGGATATAAAGTAGAAATAGGCTTTCCAAGTGATAGATGAGTTTAATTAAGTCTCCCCATACCTTTTGTCGATGATGTTCCACAAGCTTCCCTTATTAGTTCTTCGTCTTCAAATGATGAACGCCGTGAAGTCTAAGCTCAACTACACAATCTATGTCCTAGTCCGAGACATCTATAAATAGGCTAGAAATCAAGACTTATAGTTTTGAACACTAACATTGACAAACATGCTTTAGATAGCAACGCATGCGACTTCAACCGAGCAGTGCTCTAAGAATCTCCTCATTTGTCAATTTTAGTGACAAAACTATCAATATATATGGATTACATAATAAATAAAAATTTGTAGCTTCTCATCCAAATGCTTGACCTCCTTGGCATCTTCAACACGACTTGAAAACTTCGTCACTTCCAAGTACTCCATGATTCTAAACGTGTTCAACTCAGCATCATAGTTGTTGAAGATCTGTAGCGATCACAATGAGAAAACAAATGCTCTCGATCATTGTTATACAGTGTCATAGTATTATTACACAACATCAAAATTCAATTGTATCACAACTTTGACAATAGTACTATGGTGATATGTATCACTCCCCCTTAGTCAATACTTCATCTCAACATGAAAACCACTCCCCCTTATATAATGATCCGTAAACCATATGTAGTTGTAGTATGAAACTACACATTAATTCTCCCCCTTTTTGTCAATATAAATTGGCAAAGGTACGAAAACTAGTGGGATCCTCATGAAATTTTCATAGAGATACTTCATGACCAAAAGAGAATAACATACCAACTTATTTAGATGCAATCATAAAGCCGAAGCTAAATGTATTCATCAAGGAGTTTATAAATATACAAGATAACCCCTATAATATTCCACAGCCGCACTCCCCACAAAGATTCGACAATAAAGCACAAGTTCAATTAAGAACTCTCCCCCATAAAATGTCATTCCCGAAAGAAAAACAAATGCGACCTTGCTTTTACAAGAAAATAAGGATTTCTTTGGATATAACCAAATCACATGAAAACATGGATTTGAATCCAAAAATCTCAATTGAATCCAAAAATCTCAATTCAATCAACCACAGAAATGATCAATTCAATTGGTCATGCTCGACATAAGAGAACTTACGGATCAACATTGTATATGTACAAAAATGTGGATCGGAGATCGACCAATAATTAGGCCTGTCAATGGAAATCCGTTATCCGTTAGCCGAATCCGATTATCCGGTTTCCGTTAGGTTTAGTTCTGTTATATCGGTAATCGGTTATCCGTAACCGATAATGTAGCGGATATTTTATCCTACCGTAACGGTACTGGTTGGGCTATTTCCGTTAGTCTTATTTCCGATATCCGCTGACGTGTGACTAGCGCGTGTAAATTCCTATACCTAGGTTACTATACTTCGACAGAATCACTTCTTCAGCTGGTTCAGTCGACACAAACGAGAGAAGAAAAACTCACCCCTCATCTCCTTCCTTTCAATTCGAGCAAAATCATCATCTTCTCTATACAAATCATGTGCGACATCGATTAGAAAACTAGGGTTATCTTCTTCTATTTCTTTTAAGTTTAATTTCAATCCTAAAAACTAAATTTTCAATTTACGGTTTCTGAAATTAGGGTTTTCAGAACAGATTTAGATTCGTGAAATTAATGATGTCCTAAAGCGAAAGAGGAGCATCCAATCATGTTGGTTCATCAAGTAGAAGCAATCCCTCTCCCTCACTTTCAGTTGCATCTCAATTACCTTCTGCATCAAACCAAGTTCAAGGTTCAAGAATTCATTCAACACTGCCGCCGCCGCTGCACCTCCACGAAGAAGCGTGAGTGAAATAGAAGTAGATGAAGATCCAATTATAGCTGAAGAAAACAAAAAACTACGTGCAATAAGGTCTGATACATGGAATGATTTTGAAAGGTTAATTAAAAAGAAGATGGTAAAAGGTACGGATATTGGGATACTTATAGCTTAATGCAAATATTGTAAGAGGAGAATGCCTGCACCCAGTAGCCAAGGAACCAGCAAATTGCATTACCATGATAAAACCAGCAAAGAAAAGCCTGAGAACAAGAAAGGACAAAGAAAGATTACTACAATCAAAACAGGTAATGCACAAACTAAGTTAGCTAATTGGAAATATGATGTTGTTGCTACGAGGATACTTGTTTCCAAGATGATTGCTAAACATGGTTATTCAATCACTATAGTTGAGCATCCATATTTTGTTGAGTTTGTGAAGTCGCTACTCTTTACACTAGGAATACAGTTAGGGAAGATATCATGAAACTAAGAACTGAGTTCAAACTGCAATTACAAGAAGAATTTGACACAATTAAATCTAAGTGTAGTTTAACAACATATATGTGGTCATGTAAGCATACAAAGGATGGTTATTGATGTGTGACAATGCATTACATAGATGATGAGTGGAAACTGATTAATAAAAAACTAGCATATACTTTAGTGCCATCACCACATTCTGGAGAAGTTTTAGCATCTTTAGGGAAATCAGTATGTCTAGATTGGAACATAGACACTGAGCTTTTTACTGTAGCTGCTGACAATGCTAGCTCCAACAATGTTATGATGGAAAATCTAAAAAAATGGCTTGATAGCAAAGATTCTTTAGCTCTTAATGGAGATATGTTCCAAATGAGGTGTAATAATCATGTATTGCACTTGATTGTAGGGTGTGGAATGAGAGTGGCTGATCCATTTATAGATGCAGTTAGAGAGTGTGTAAAATATGTCAAGTCAAGTCAGGCTAGAAAAGAGAGATTTGAATGTGCTATTGCCCAAGTTAAGCTTCATGCTTCAAGGTCTGTGGGTTTAGATGTGGATACCAGGTGGAACTCCACCTTTAAGATGCTACAGGATGCAATTTTTCTGAGACAAGCTTTTGTTAGGCTAGCTGATTTGGATAATGACTTCAAGATACTACCAACTTCTAAGGAGTGGCAACAAGGAGTACATATATGTGAATGTTTGGAATTGTTTGATGTCATTTCAACCAAATTTGCTGGGATTAAGTATCCCACAACAAATTTGTATATAATGGGGTGCAAGAAGTTAATAGATGCATTAAGATCTGGGAATCAAGTGAGCATGAGTATATCAGAGACATGGCCAAGAATATGAGGATGAAATTTAATGGCTACTGGAAAGAAAGTAACCCTTTGATGGGCATTGGGGTTGTTTTAGATCCCAGGTACAAGTCTAAATGGGTGGAGTTTGTTATGAAGAGAGTATATGGTGTGGAAAACTATCAAAGTCACTATCACAAATTTGAGCTTGAACTCAATGCTCTTTTCTGTGCTTATGAAACCAACACTACAGCTCCAGATTATTTTGATACTGGAATGCATTCAACTGGAATTGAGATCTCTACAGCTATAACAACATCATATGAATTTGGTTATGATGATTTTATTATGGAAAATAATATGTTTGAGGTTGAGAAGTCAGAATTGGAGACATACTTAGCAGAACCAGTTCTTCCTAAAGGCACAACCACAGAAGAAATGAGGTTTGATATCTTAAGTTGGTGGAAGAATCATGCTCCTAAGTACCCAACTCTCTCAAGGATTGCAAGAGATGTATTGGCAGTTCTAGTGACAAGCGTAGCATCAGAATGTAAGTTTAGTATTGGTGGTAGGGTTCTCACATCCCACAGGAGTTCATTAGCTCCAGAACTTGTTGAAGCATTGTTTTTTTTGGGTGATTGGCTGCCAGATCTCACTCTCAGTGACAGTGATAGTTATGTTACTGGTAAGTTTCCTTACATCTTAATCTTTTATTTGCTTTTATATTTATTGGCTTATTGTACTGACATTGCCAGCTTAAGTTGCTTAACTGTCTAACACTTTTGATTTTCCTTTCAAAATGCAGAAGTTGAGGACTAAGGAGTAAGGAGGAATGCATTTGCAGATGCAGTTGGAATTGGAGAATCTGGAGATGGAGGAATGAATTTGCAGTTGCTGCAACAAATGGAGATGGAGTTCCTTTAATCCTTTGTCTTTTATTTTGCAAAAACATAGTTTTTTCTTTTGCTAGAACATCTGGAGATTCTGAACATGTAATTTGGTTTAGAACATGAACATCTGTATGTTTTTTTTGTGTGGCATGGATTTAGAACTTGTTTTCTTGGATTTAGAATTTGTTTAGTGTAATTGTTATGTATTTTAAACCTGTTTTGTGTTTGTCCTGTGACATACCGGATGGTACCGAGAAAATATCCGTTATCCGGTAAGTCAAACGTAACGGTAATGGTTTTGAATTTCATATTTTCGTCAGAACTTAACGAATATCGGTTAACTTCTAATTTTAATGGCAACGGCAGCGGCAGAGCCAATATTCGTTACGTTAAGTGTCGTTGAAAACACTGCTAATACTGCGGAATACACAAGGATTCATTCTATTTTCCATCAATATTTGCACCATGACATATAATAGACATAATCCTTGTAAACAAAAGTTTTATCCTTTCTTCCATCATAATGACATAAAAGGCTTTAACTTTTGTTTGTCAAAAGTTCATCCTATCTTTTATCAATACTTTCATACCGACATAATAAAGATAAATTTTGAAAAAGTATGGGAAGTCACAGGTTCACGGACGTAAACAACATATCCCATAACAATTTGCAATATATAAAATCATAAAGATTAAAATTGCAAAAATTCAACTTTCAAAAAGCTTAGAATTTAAATAAATAAATCTAAAAACATGAAGATAAAAATTGTTGGACATAGTTATGTGTACTCACAATATTGACTATTCCAAACTTTAGTTATCCTTATTAAACGCAAGAATAAATTCTCGTAGGAAGTTTCCTAGACAAAATCAAGACAAACTTGTAATGCACATACAAGATGATTTGTCCTTACAGGGTATAATCAATCTTTTTCACATGGATTTACACCAATAATAGCTACCAAAGATGTATAAAAAGATTTGCTTAACAAAGAAGAACATACAAAGTCAATAATGACCATGCACCATAGTTCACATAAGATGATTGTGAACATTGAAGAATCTCATAGCAATGCGTACTACTACCCATTCTTGAACTTCCTTCTTTGTGATTCACCAACAACATTCGTTTAAAAGCTACAAATGAGCTTAGAAGAGTGCTACTCCTAGAATCCAAGTGCCCAAGTCCAATAGAAGTGGAACAAGTGCGACGAAACGGAGCAAGACACTCAAAAACAAGAGACGGGACAATGACTAGTCTTAACTCATCCAAATTCAAGAATTCTCATCTCCATTTTGAAGACAATTCAAATAGGAAGATAATGCAAAAATAATGAGGTCATTCCGAGTTCGAACGAAGAAGATACGACCAAAACACGTTTATCGAATACCGGCGTGTACAGGCAAGTATGCATACGGGTATGCAAACGAATTTTCATGACCTGGGATAGTATGAAAACGGGTATGCGTACTGAAACCCATGGATTTTGATTTTAAAAGATGGTATGCATACTTGGTATGTCTACCATGAAGTCCAAACATCCCAAACTACTATTTTCATACCTAAACATTTAAGAACCTTAAACACAGATCAAGTTAGGTAGAATTGAACGATAAGAAAGGTACATGGATCATTATAAGTACTCTAAGCAAATAAAAACACAAATCTTGGTCAAGTTTATAGACATACCTTTTTAGAAGAATCCAGTCGAATTATACAGCCTTACGGAACATAATCTGTGCGCCCCAACTCTTGTGCTTCCCTCACTGCATACATAACGGGGCATTTCTTGGTGATGATGCACTTCCAACACAATCAAGTTGTGTTGTGGTGAACAACGTCTTGCACCAAGAAAGAGTTCTTTTCCAACTACTCTTACATCTTACAGTATTGAAAGAAACCCAAGGGACTGTTTTTACAAGTTTTTCAAAGAACATAAAAAGAGCACAAGATAATTTGTGTTCCTGATTTCTTCGTTTACAACTTATAGCCCACAATCTTTGCAGATAATTTTTAGTACTTCACAGGGTAACTCTTTTGATAAAAAGAGACATCCTAACTTTCTCACAAAAAGGGCAATACCTTTATCTTGAGAAGATGTATCAGGGCTTGACTGATGAATTGATTCATGCTTAGAGGTGATGCAGTCATATGGATTAGACTTAAACTCTTCTTGTAATTTGTTTAGTTTGCTACAACCAATTGTATTACACAGAGGAGGAGAATTGCTCTCACTGATTAGTAAATCAATGTCAACCTCAACATGAATATTATTCATCATAACTTGATTTAGCCTTTCAAGTGACTCTTGTTCATTCTGGAGAAATAAATCAAAGATAAGCTTTCAAGTTTCTTTTCAAGCTCTAAAAAAAATTCAAGGGATTTTATACTTGGTGGAGGTTTAGATAGAATTTCTTCTATGGATTTTGTTAAATCAGTCATGGAAGAGAATTCTGAAATCCCTGGATCTGGTGGTGCATTTATTGAGATAGCACTACTGTCCATATTCAAATCGCTACAAACACAGACTTATAAGGTCTTTAACGTGTTTGCCTACTCTAATACCAATTGAAAATGATGGGGTATAACAACCACACCCAATAATTCGTTTGGAAATCTGAGAGGAATTACTCCAATACACTTTTTAGAGAATCAGCTAGACAGTCAGACTCAATCTAGAGTAAAGTATATCAAAGAGTTTAATATCTCTGTTTCACAATGTAATCAGCAAAACAAACATATAGAAGTCTGCGAGTCTGATTATTATGTGAAACAACTTGAACGACACTAAAGACCAATGTTCAAGTGTCAATCCATTTAAATCAACAACCAAAGGTTGGATATTCTAATTGATTGATCTTAATACACAACCTGTGATATTTAAATTATTTAACAAAATATAGTACGAAAAATAAATAACACAGAAACGAGGAAACCGCAAATGCAGAAAAACCCCGGGACCTAGTCCAGATTGAACATCACACTGTATTAAGCCGCTACAGACTCTAGCCTACTACCAATTAACTTCGGACTAGATTGTAGTTGAACCCTAATCAATCTCACAATGATTCAAGGTATAGTTTCGTTCCTTACGTCTCTGATCCCAGCATGATACTACGCACTTGATTCCCTTAATTGATCTCACCCACAACCAAGAGTTGCTACGACCCAAAGTCGAAGACTTGATAAACAAATCTGTCTCACACAGAAAAGTCTATAGATTGAATAAATATGTCTCCCACAGAAATACTCAAGAGTTTTTGTTCCATCTTTTGATAAATCAAGGTGAACAGAAACCAATTGATAAATCAGACTTATATTCCCGAAGAACAGCCTAGTATTATCAGTCACCTCACAATAATCTTAATCGACTAGCGAAACAAGATATTATGGAATCACAAACGATGAAACGAAGATGTTTGTGATTACTTTTATCTTGCCTATCGGAGAAATTAATCTCGAGTCAATTATTTCAATTGTACTCAATACGATAGAATCGGGCAAGATCAGAACACGCAACTACAAGGAAAATGGTTGGGTCTGGCTTCACAATCCCAATGAAGTCTTTGAAGTCGTTAACCTACAGGGTCTCAAAGAACCTAAGGTTAAAGGAGAATCGACTCTAGTTATGCAACTAGTAACACACGTGAGGTGTGGGGATTAGTTTTCCCAGTTGCTAGAGTTCTCCTTTATATAGTTTTCAAATCAGGGTTTACAATCCAAGTTACCTTGGTAACAAAGTATTCAATATTCACCGTTAGATGAAAAACCTGATTTAACCAAGCTAATATCTTTCAACCGTTAGATCAAACTTATCTTGTTACACACAAATGAAACGTACCCTCATTTGGGTTTATGTAATCGTACCCAAACGTGTACACCATGTTGGTCCACAAATAGTTAACCGAGGTTAGCCATATGATTACTCTCATATCAACCTTATTCATCTTAACCATAACTAGTTCAAATGACTCAAATGAAACTAGTTAAAGATTTGTGCAATTGCTATATTCTCATAGAATTATACAAGAACACAATTGAAGCAAAATCGGTTTGGTTCACTCGAATAAATCATGAACATTATAGCCACGGTTTGCAAAGATTGCATTCCTTATTATAGAAATGTTTATGTTCATGTTCAGAACCGATTTTAGAACTTTAACCTTCAAGTATGCAAGCGGTTACGCATACTTGAAATACCCAGACTAAGATTGGGTTTCGCCAGTACGCAAACGGGTACGCGAACTTTAAATCCCAGTAGAAAATCTCGGAATGAACATGTAAGCAAGTACGCAAATGGGTACGCATACTTAGGTTCCCGGATTTCTCAAACCAATAGGTAGGCAAATGGGTGCTCATACTATGGCTCCCAGACATGGATTGCATATGTGCAAGAGTGCACAACATGACATATCCAATAATGGTTAAGTGTTCTAAACTCTTATTTCAATCATTGAAACTTTCTTAGAGGATGACAATAGCCGTTTTCACACACTATTAGTATCAAAGCAATTTTCAAGTTATTGAAATAATCATAATGAAACATTCCAAGACAACACCAAATGATTGTATCATACAAACCATGTAAGATGTTACTCGGAAATTTTCACATGATATAAGATGAACTTGGTCGAAGCGAAAGCTTGCCAACACATATTTCGAGAAATATGTAAGCGAGATAAACTCAACTCGAAATCTCAAATGTGTATATAGAAAACTATATCGTAATAAGACTTATGTCTCAATATAAGAGATAAAGTAGAAATAGACTTTCCAAGTGATAGATGAGTTTAACTCTCCACATACCTTTTGTCGATGAAGTTCCACAAGATCCCCTTAGTAGTTCTTTGTCTTCAAATGATGAACGACGTGAAGTCTAAGCTCAACTACACAATCTATGTCATATTCGAGACATCTACAAATAGGCTAAAAATAAAGACTTATAGTTTTGATCACTACCATTGACAAACATGCTTGAGATAGCAACGCATGCGAGTTCGACAAAGCAGTGCTGACAACAGGTTTATAATTTAGGTGTATTGTGAATGTATTACTATTATCACATAGAAATTTCCGTTTTTGCTTTTGTATGGTACTAAGTATTTTAATAAAAAAATGAGACAAGAAGTTTTTAGTTGGGTTTTTACTATTATCATCAGTCTTGTCAAGAGTATAAAGCATAGTTTGTTATGAACTTTCGTGCACGATTTTAATTATTGTATCTGTTGCATTTGTTTGTTTTTCGATTTACTCTATTATTTTTGGAAACTTCTTATTGGGTCACCCATTTTCCTCCCTTTCCACAGAGAACGAAGAAAGATTACTGTTTGTACCATAAGTAAAAATGACACTTAATGGGCCTAATTGATACTTGAACCATTTTTTGTCCCTCATCCAAGCCCGCTAACCAGTCAACCGAAGCAGCCCACCAATCCTGCCTAGTGTTACATAAATTCAATGACCGGTCGATAGTCAAAGTCAACACCCGGTCAATGGTAAAAGTCAACAACCGGTCAACAGTCAAAGTGAACCATCAGTCAATGCCAAGGCCATGTTGCCGATGGTGCTGCCATGCAGTTTCCATCCATGTTGCCAATGGTGCTGCCATGCAGTTTCCACTCATATGGCCAATGGTGCTGCCATGCAGATTTCGGCTAAGTACTCTATCGCACTGCCAGCCAGCCTCTACCCATGCAGCCAGTCCAGTCTGCCAGCCAACATCCATCCATATTGTCAGCCATTATGCCTGTCAACCACCAATCCAGCCTGCCAGCATGCAGAACTTATCATGGAAGCATGAATGAGCAGTTTCAAGCAGAGTTGAAGATGGAAGCATGCAATATTAATTCCAGCAGTTTCATGTAGAATTGAAGATGGAAGCATGCAGTATAAATTCCAGCAGTTTCATGCAGAAATGAAGATGGAGACATAAATGTGCAGTTTCATGCAGGGAGGCATGAATGAGAAGTTAATGCCATTTAATTTAATATTGAAATTAGATATTGAACTGTATAAATAGGGAGGAGCAGAAATCATTTGGGGGGGGTAGCAAATACAAGAATTGGACACTGTAATACAAATATCAATAAAATATTTCTCCCCAAGGGGATTCATCCGTGGACGTAGGCAAACCATGCCGAACCACGTTAAACCCGTGTCTTTTTATTTGTTCTTCAATTCGTCTCCTAACCCAAAATACACATCAAATCATCTATTTATCGTGTTTCGTGCCCAGAATTTATTTTGGGTACAAACATTAGCGCCGACTAAGGAGAATACGAGAAAAGGAATCGTGTTTTCCGTTGAGAAAAGTTGTACAAAATGCTTCAAAATCGTTTCCGTGAAAAAGATGTTTGAACGTCATGAAAAATCACTGTTGCAGTCCAATTGATCGTAACTGCTGCAGCCCTGTTTGATCAAAATAGTTGCAGTCTAGGTGATCGCAGCTGCTGCTGACCAGTTAATCGCAGTTACTGCAGTCCAGTTGATAACTGCTGTAGTTCAGATTCTCAATTCGAGATTTGCTAAAGCTATTACCTTCTGAAACCACTGAAATTGGATCACAACAAAGCCTGATGAAAATGTTGCCAGGACGTTCGGTCCGCGGAAAAAGAAGGCGTAAAAACATCATCGAAATTGTTGCTGGATATTCGATCTGCAACATGGTTGGGTCCAGTTTTGATTTCAATCCCTGCAGTCCAGCTGATCGCAGCGGCTGCAGTCTAGTTAATCACAGTTACTGCAGTCCAGCTTCATAGTCGAGGCCACCTAGACTGACTCATTGGAAAGATCGCTAAGATTATTGCTAGGATGTTCGATCCGTAGCATATTTAATTCCAAAGTTTGAAAAATTTTGCTTCTCAAAAAGCGGAGTGTCCACATGTTCGAGTTTGTAGTATGTCAAAATCACTACCGTCATGATCACAGGGTTGTCAGGGTGCCTACACCTCTAGGCGCTTGAAAACCCTCCTTAGAAGACCTCCAGAAAAGTATCGCAAAAAAAAGTTTCAGAAAAGATCACAAAAGGAGTAACAAAATTTCCGCATAAAAATTCGTGAGAAACGGTAACAGTCCAAAAAATCTGTTGCTGAAATTGTAAAGAGAAAAGACAACAGCCCAGAAAACTGTTGAAAAGGTCAAAGAGAAAAGATAACAGCTCCAACAGCCGTTGCACAAATTTCAAGACTAAAGGCAACAGTTCAGTGCAAACCGTGGCGAAAGGTTTCACAACAAAAATAAAAATAAAAAAAAATAAAAATAAATATTAGCAGCAGCAGAAGCCGGCGGCCGATCCATTCACCCACTTCAGGGTTTCGCTCACCTACGTTAATTTTACGTCACCCACTTCAGGGTCTCCTTCACCCACGTCAGAAAATTTCGATGCTTCAGGTTAGATCAATCTTCGATGCGCTGCGTATAGAAACCGTTGATGCTCTATGTAGTAAGGGAAACAATGGCCACTGTTATCCAGACCACACCCATTTTCTGCACGTGTGCGTTAGGTTTTAGAGAGATGGATGAGTCACCGTGGGTGCTCAATCGTTTTGTACAGGTACCCAAAATCCTCTATCCTAGAAATCTTGATACCCCAAGCTTCACTGTAGCAAAGTTGCCTTTGCTCCCTACAGCACCAACTCCAACCATATCTACCCAGAATACCGGAATCATCTGCACTGAAGATGAGTCTTTGGCCGATAATGATCCACCTCACAAGAAACCCGGCCTTCAGAAGATGCCCGAAAGTTTCTCGGCATCTACCATTGCCGAAGATTAAGCATTATGAAGCCTTGCACCAAATGAAACAACACCTAGGAATAGTTAATCATGTTTCTTTGTATGTCTGCATTTTTTTTCTTCCCTATGGTGTGTTTCCCTTTCTGCATTTTATTCTGGTGTGTTTCCCTTACTACATTTTGTTGACGTGTAATTTTTTTTTTTATTTTTGCATTTCAGTAATAGTCTCTTTGGTCATGATGTACAGTGGCATTGGTGGATCTGATCTATCCCCTGTGTAACCGTGCTGATATGATAATCTAATTTATTTTCCTAATCTTGATCTGGATCCATAGTGGTTTTCAAGGAAATTTTCTAACACTTGCATCACCAAGCTAACATATTTCAACTTCCTAAGCAGATGATTTCACTTTTGGCAAAAATTAAATCAATAAGATTGCACTTTTGGAAAATAAATAAATAATCAAAGACGCCAACAAATGTTATGGTTTTGGATAATGCACCCTGACTTATGTGTTTTACTCTACAATTGTTCATTTTTTTGAATAGATTATAACGTCTTCGTGTTCTACTCTTCTTATTAATAGCAATTCTCTGGATTGATATGCGGTAAAGATTGAATAATCAAACAATGTCATTACGATGACCATAACGAATGCCGGCAGATCAGGTTATTTATAATTTGTTCTTTCTGAGTGTACAAAAATACCGGAGGTGGTATAAATTAAAAGAAGCAAGACCGCACCAATTGGTCACCATACTGCACCACATTGAAAAGACAGAAGATTGTTATGCCATACGCCTACCAAAGAGGTTGACGATTCTAGAAGTGACAATGGGCACCTATTTTCAAGTTTAAGAGATCACCGGATTGTATGAGGGAATTCGCTAGGTAAGTATATGGTCTTACAAATCAACTCAGTAACAAAAAAGATGTACTCGATCATTGAAAGATGCACGACAATAAGGGAACTTCGATCTTGCATCCCCAGTTACATATTAGTCGGTTTTGAAATTTCTTTCTCTCCAAAAAAATACATATTGCAACTAAGCCGCATACTCCTCGACCATAAAAAGCCATGTAATGGTTACGGAAAATGGCTGCCAAAAGAGGCTGACGATTCTGGAGATGACCATATCCACTTATCTGCCAAAGAGACTTCGCAACATAAGAGTATATATGGTCTTAAATCAAGAGATCTATTTCCGGAAGTAAAATTTCAATAGAGATTTCGCAGCATAAGAGTATATATGGTCTTAAATCAAGAGATCTATTTCCAGAAGTAAAATTTCAATAGCATATATATATTCCAATAAGTAAAAAAAAGGTCCGAGAAAGTACCGAGTATGTACAAATTTTTTAAATCGGAAATGAGGGAAGGAAATAGAAAATCACGGAGGTGAACTCATTTTCTTAATTTAAGATATTAAACGCGTACAAACTCCCTATAAAATTATTTGTAGTATATATTTTTCCAAATTTAATATGGCGACAACGCATATAATTTTAGAAAGCATTTCTGATTTAATCGAGTGTGTTAACAACATTAGTTGTTCACCCGATAGAACAGAGAAAACAAAACATGGGATATCCCTATGATATATATGACCAAGCCAGATTTAACATGCATCGGACCAGAAGGAGTTGATAAGTATCAGGGAAACATTCTATACGATATTAAAAATGAACAACATCAAGAACCGTGCCGTTACGGCACGGGTTAAGGGCTAGTACTGTTGTACATATCAGAAGACAAGAAGTAAATAAACGAAAAAAGGAAACGGAAAATGGGTCATTTGTCCAAATATTTTTAAAACCTGGTTCAAATGGACGATTAAAAATTAGTATGGGTGAAATGGACAAAAAAAATAATAATAAGGATGAAACTGGATACATCTTGACTTAAACTTAAAAAATAGCAAGGATGAAACTGGATGCATCCTGATGTAAATTAAGAAAAGAAAAAGTATTTGAAAATGGGTAGGATGAAACTGTTTACATCCTAGCTATTTTTGTATTTTTGTCCATTTAAACAGTATTAAAATCTAGATGTCTTTTTCACCCGGGATTTGTTGATTTTGGTCTTTTTAACCAATTGTGTGAAAAGGAAAATGGTGAGAACAGAAATTTGTTATACCCAAAGTGCATAGATGTCATTTCTTGGATTGTACATCAAGTACATACATTATTAAATAGGTAAGGACCATTGTCAGAGTATGGCTACCACGGGATTTATTTGATAGGGATGGAGTTTTTAAAAACCTGAATGAGACTCTAAAACAACAATCACTGGCTAGATTTTGATGGTTCATATTTGGTCCATCAATTCTGGTCCACCTTAGTTGTTTTGGCCAAGAAAAACCATTGTGGGTTTGGCACAATTCTGGGAGATTAGATGAAGACTGGCAGATTAGATAAAGACTTTTGTGGTTTTGGTTTGCTCTCTCTCCAATCCACAGTAAATAGACATTCGTGGTGGCTTTAATACTCCCCATCCACTCTACCTAAACCTAACATTAAAAACAAGGCCTTCTTTACTCTTTACCCATCATCTATCGAAATTGGGTACAAAAGAAGTAAGTGAATCGTGCAGCTAGTTTCTGCTGCAAGAGAAGTAAATGCTTGATATTGAAAGAAAAAGGCATCTACACTTGTTCTATGCTTGATTAGCAACAAGAATTTGTTTGCCGGACGGTTCATTGTTCCACATCAAAATAAATGGCTACAAAAGACTTAAAGCAGGATGCCCTTATTATTTCCATTTTTTTAATGACACCAAAAGAAAATGAAACAAATACTCCAAAGCATCTTTGTTAGCTCCTCCGGTTTACCCTTTAACCTGAATCTCAAACTTTTTCCCGCCGATGTCAATCTCAACCTTAGCTCCATTTTTGTTAAGCTCAACCTCAACCTCCTTCCCAGCATACTCAACCTCAACCTCATCTCCATCTTTCTTTAGCTCAGCCTCAACTTCATTCCCTGCATGCTCAATATCATACTCAATTCCTCCATTACCAAGACATTTTTTCTTGATCGACGATCCACCACTGCTCTTCTTTAATCCTTGCTCCTCTGACAATAATAACAACGTACAACAGTGAATATATATGTATATATAATTTTGAGGTGCATGTAAAATGTAGTAGTCAAGCATAAACTAAAATTAATTCGACTGCACAAAAACTTACGTGTTTTTTGAGGCATGTCCTTAACAGCTAAGACCTCAGAAGAGATTAGAAGAACAACAGCAAAAACAAGTCCCAGCAAAACGAGTTTCCTGCCATTCGCACCCATTTGAAGGTTTCTTCGTACTAATGCTAATGCACTGATATTGAAAGGACACTGCGGCGAAATACTAATCAACAAGAGAAGAGTGAGGAAAGTAGTGCGACTTTGGGCTCAATTTATAGGGCAAGGAAGAAAATTCACCTCCAACCTGCAATGATGTTATTGTTTGGAACTCCGAACATAATACGCTAACTATAATGCCTAAAATCATACGAATTCGCGAATAGTTTGGCCAAAAATCGTCCAGCTGGCTTTTGTTTTCACTCATTTACTACTGGGCCCCACGTTTTTAAAACCCACTCTGAAAGTCCATCGTGATTTCCTCTTTGATTAAGAACAGTTTTTTCGGGACCATGATCTTTTTTGGTACCATGATTTGATTAAGCTAAAGCTACAAAATCCTTTAATTAAATAAACAATTGCCTTTTTCATTTATTTATTACTAGTAATGCCACATGTGCGATGCACATGCTTGAATTGGATTCTTTTAACAACACCAAATTTGATAATAATGGGAAAAAAAAAATCTTAAATTTTTTTTTTTAATATCCTTGTTTATACTCATTACGTAGATAATTTAAAGAGCTTTCCAAATATATCAATTTTGCAAAAATCCGATGTGTATTTTTAAAGATATATAAGTTTTAATTTTTTTGATCTATTTTTAAAACAATGGCATTCCTGTAGATATACAAATACTAGTACAACCGTTACCACAGTGGGAGGGCCGACCGAAGAACTTGACGAAACGACATCAGTACGTGACTTCACGGATCCAGATTTGTAAAGGAATTTTTTTTGTAAAAGAGATGTTCAGGAAAAATTGTAAAAGAGATTTGATCTGTTGTTATTTGATTTCTAGGGCTCGAGTTCAAAACTAAACTTTCCACACTTCAAAATCCTAAATCCCAAGATATCAGCTTTCAACGAGTCATAGGTCATAGGTGTACTAACTTAAACTTTTCTAGAAGTAGCGAAAACGAAATTTTACAAGTCATTTTCTTTTACACAAGGATGTTCGGATTTGGTTGTCGGATTCTGTGAAGCCGTTAGTTTCTGTGGGAATCAGGTTGGACTGGTAATGGCAAGCATTTTAAGTTTCTTCTTCTCCTTCATTATGACTTGCATGGGCATCACCTCTAATAAAAAGCTTCCTCCGTTCCATATAGATGCAGAGACTTTTAGTATTTGGAAAATCACGTGCAATTCGTAAGACAGAAATACTGGCATAGCTAAAGCCATTGTGGCAACTGTGAATGCAGCTTGGAGCAGGATATACATGAGCATACGATTCTGATCACCAAGAACTCCACTCAGACGCCACCACGTATTATTTGCTTTTTGTGCTTTCTTCGATAGTTCTCTGCCAACATTAGCAGCAGGAAAGAGAATGAGTGAAAAGAAAATCGAAGCATAACACTAGTGAAAATTTAGGATCATGTAAACTCGGTTTCCGTCATAAGATTCAAATTGCAACCCCTAGATCAGTTTTCCTAATGTGTGACAACATCCTGTAACTCAAAGATAACGACAGAGATAAAAGCGACAAGATACTTGGCAATGACACAAGGCCAGAAAGCCAAATCAATAGTCGCTTAAATCATTAATAGGGGTAACGATACCAGGTTTTAGAGAAGTAATCAAATTATTGGAAAAATTGAGCCACTGAGGGCTAATAATGAAATTTTTCCAGTGTGTTTGTGCCCATATACAATACATGAGAGGTGAAGAGAGAGGGAGCAAGGGAATACCTGTACCATATACGATACATGAGAGGTGAAGAGAAAGGGAGCAAGGGAATACCTGTATGTTGTCATTACTTCTGGATCCCTTTAAAGCCTTTGGTGACGCAGAACATTGACAAAGAGAAAATAGAGAATCTGCCATAAGGTGTAAGCAACCAATGGAACAAAAAATAGCCACGTCCAGAGGTAGGACTTTTCTTCCACATACGGGCATGAAGCTCTTTGACTCGTGCTTCCATCTGGATGCATTGCTTCAAACGTTGCAGGATCCCACCACCGACCCTGCCAATGACATCAACCAACGGTAGGTATAAGGATAATTCAGAAGTATCAAAAGTGTACAGGGTTAAACAAAATTCAATCAAATAAAGCTTCTAAATGTCTTCCCCTGTCTCCACGATGATGGATTTGCCATGAAGGCACACTCTTAATATTGAATAAGAATTTAGAAAACCCTAGAGCAAAATGTAGCAACATATGACTCAGTTAAGTGTAAAAATTACAGGCCCTGCGATCATTACGATGTCCTTTGTCACAAGGTTCAAACTTCAATAAAAACGATACAGAAATTCTATCTAAAAAAATACCTTTCACGAAAATTTATTATGTTTGTTGGAGGAGGGTGGTGATTCAATTCAATCCAATTCAGAACAGATGACGTAGTGGACATAGGCGTGATGATACCAAAATCATTGACCTGACTTCCTTATAAATGCCTTTTGTGTTGTCCAATTTAGCTTCTCCGCCTCCCCTGTATTCCAAAGGTTGCAAAGTCGATAGCTTATTCTCATGCTCAATATTTGCCCCTTCACGAGCCTAAAAATCAAGAAACATAAAAAACATATAAGCAACCTCTGACTAAGACTAATGCTCCAGTTTTGATGTCCAGCTTGAACTCAAAGTCGATAGCTTCTTCTCATGAACAAAATCAGGAACACGAAGCTTTGTACCTTTCTTTAAACCAATCAGAGAAAACGATTCAGCCATGACGAAATAACATAATATGTCAAACCAATAAACCAGTCAAACATAATCCCAGTGTGCGTGTATGTACTGTGTTGCGAAATCAATTACACTTGATTGTTACTGAACGGAATTTCTCAGCGACACGTTACCATAATTTAGAATCAAGATATTCTGGCAGATTAGATTAAGGAAGAAACTGACTGAAGGTACAAGTAAAACAACAAAAAACATTGTCATCGGATAAATACTTACAGTAAATGTAGTATGTGACCCCTCGACCACTGGAATATCTGTCCGTCCTGCAATTTCCAACTATAAGAAGATAAATAAAAATTGTAAGACTAATATCTTTAAAAAACAAAACAAATTCAATCAAGGAGAAAACTATATCTGCAAATACAAATGAACGATCCAATATTATCAACACAGATGGTGTTTGTTACATTAGGCAACTACTCTAATTAGTCTAGGTCTGTTTTAGTTTCCTTGGAGTTTAAATCTAACTCGTTAGAATGAATCATCCTTCTACCTCGCATGATCTCTAAGAGGATGTAGTACAAAACGATCTACGATCGCATTTGCCTTGAACACTGCAATCTTTCGCCTCAAAGTTAGCTAAACTTTGAGATCGCTTTGTTTACATAGCTGACTCGAATAACCAGCAGTTAAGTAGCATCAATGTGATTTACATTCATATACTTTAAATAAAAGGCGAATACCACCTGAATCTGACTCGGGCCGATTTGTAAGTCAAATTCAAGACACCCTCTACAACTAGTATAAAGAGTCGATATTGATTCGAATGCTCGAACATAATGTTTTGTAATTCATTGGAATAAACAGTAAGTATATATGAGTGTAATCCAGATACTAAACATCAAATGGCTTTCAATTTGCAGGAACGAAAAACTCAGAATTGATTAGAAATTAATGTAAAAAAGAAAATTACTGGGTGAACATGACGGAGTTCTGAATTTGTTCACCTGCATTTTCCAGCAGACTCCCAATCAACTCCCATTGTGTTGGCTCAATGAGTGTTCAAGGAATTCTGAAGCTGATGATGATATTTGAGTTGATTGAAACTAAAGAAGAAGAATTAAAAAATGGGTGTTGATATTTGAGTTGATTGGGAGTCTGCTGGAAAATGCATGTGAAATCGGTTGATGATAGAAATTGGTTGATGATGATATTTGAGTTGATCTGAGATAGAGGTTGATTATAGAAATTGGTTCCATCAAATCGACACCCATTCCGTAATTCGAGCAGTAGCACATCCTCCAACTTGTTTCTTCTCTTCATTCCATTAGCAACAACTTCTTCTCGATCTAATTCAATATTGAGTTTAAACTCAAATTCAATTTAAACCCATCTTCTCAACCACCAGACCCATCTTCCCTCTGCAAATAAAAGGAAGACAAGTTAAAGACCACCATCACTCCTACCAATTTGTTTTATTTCAGATAAAGCTTAATGTAATACTCCTCCCTGGTAACTTGAATTGAGTTAAAACCATTAGTTAAAGAAGCACAAAACCAAAATGATAAATTAGACAAAACTCTACCCTGGAAGATATATATAGTTATTCTTTTTATCAATTGTACCTATAGAGAAACATCAAACCCCAAGCATCTATAAAATTAACTAAGGCAAAGTCCTGTGAGTCCATCACTCCGACATGTTCAATTCAAACATTGTAAAAACACAAATTCAAAGAGCTAGTTAGTTAAAACATGGATAAGTTTCAACGATGGAAAAACTAATAGGGTTTAGAAGCGTTATTCTTACCTCAAATTGTTGCCATATGCGCCATTAATCTTACCTCAAACTGTTATTCGATTGATCAAAAGTTTGCACAAACCCTAATTCCCTCACAACTCAAAAGTAATTCAATCAATTACATCAAATGAGTGGTTATTTCTCTGTAAATCATTGAATCGATTCGTTCAAAAGAAATTCTATCAATTAAAAGTAACTGAAACAATTCACCCAATTTCGTATTTAGGGTTACAGGTTAGATGATGATTGAATTATTCAATCAAATCAAAAACCTGTACTCTAAATTCGAAATTGAGTACAGATATTCGAAATTTAGATTGGAAATTGGTGAGGATGAACAGAGATTTAGATTGAGAAGGTACGGGTGATTTGTAGAAGAAGGCAGAGAAGACGAAATTGGTAGTAGTGGTGGTGTTTCAGTCGATTGAGAGCTGCAGGTGAAGATAGTGGTGGTGTTTCAAAAAACTTTCAGTTGAAGACAGTGGTGGTGATGACTTCGAATGTTTGTAGTGATGGTGTTGGTGACGGTGGTGTGGGAGGTTGAAGGAGGTGGAGAGGATCGATCGAGAGTGAGAAGAAGCAAAAAATGATTTTTCTCAGATCTAATATCTCATTTTTTTACAAACTAAAATTTGGGAGGTGGTCAGGTTCGATCCCGTGACCTCTACCTAGATTTCTTTTTTTCTGTCTGCTCAATTACGTGATTACCCTTCATTTTTTGTTGTATTTACGTTGGTTTTAGTAAGAAAAGGAAACATGGAGGGGCTCTTTAGTCCTTTCATTGTTGATTGAAAAAAATTTGGGACACCAAAATCCAATCTTTTTTTGTCAATTGATGACTTACAATTTACAAAAAAGTGGCCATACACTAGTACAAATATGGGCTTTGGTGACAGTTCAAATTTCAAAACTATGACAGTTCACGGTTTAACTGTTACTAAAGAATTACTTCCCAGTCATAGGCAACAGTTTCTTACCAAAACTCACACCAATGGTGCTGAAAAATAGTGTCAGTTTTTAAACTGTTACTGAATACTTGTGCAGTGACAGTTTTTGTAGAAAAATGTTATTGTACAGTGATGTATAATAACAGTTATTAACTGTTACTATACTTACGCTACTGTAACTGTTCAATTTGAAAACTGTTATCAAAGTATAAGTTAAAAGATAACAGTTTTTTTTAATGACCGCCACTTCCATTTATGGTGACAGTTCTGGTACCAAACAGCTGCTTGCTATCGTGTAAGTTTACCGTAAAGCTTTCTTATATGCACGATGTTGTCAGTTTGACTAGTAGTGCTGTGGTAGGTCGGTTTTGTAACTTCTGATGGTGGGTCTTTCAAAGCCTTTGCCTTTCATCTTTGTTGGAAACCCAAAACGAAAAAGCTTAAACACAATTTTTCAATACCATCACCCATCATCACCCATATTTCTCTATTTCCATTAAACGATACACCCAATTTCTTTTAGCAATTTCTTATTTATGCACAAGCAGATATCAAATCTCTCTTTACAAGGTTCTTTGTCTTGGAAAAATCTGGGATCTTATCTTTTACTTCAATCTAGGGTTTCAACCTTACCTTAAATCCTTATCCCTCGATCACTCACTATTTATCTCGCTTGCTCTGAAATTTTTCAATTTCGTTTTTGTGTGCAGAAATCGAGCTTTAATGCTCACTCTCTATCTCCATCAAATTATAGTCTTCAGTTACTTGATTTGGTTCTCGATGGTGCTCCTACAAGGTACAAGTTTTCGTTTTTTTGAAGTGAAATCCTCAGTTTGTGATACGGGTTTATCATATTTTTTCTATTTAGGTTTGTTTTTCGGATTTATATTATTTGAATGAATCCCTAGCTTTTAATAGAAAAATTATTGTTTAGGTCTGCTCTTGGTTGATTTTGTAGGATTTCAAGCTTGTCATTCACCAGGCATAAAAGAAAGAAAAGACGAAGGAAACATGAGGATGGGTGGAGATGACACCTACTAACAATAATATTATATCATTAATACCTCATCTTCAAATGGTGTTAAACTGTTGTCGTCACTATAATGGTGTTGCTTTTGGTGTTTTGGTTGGAATCATTTTGAAGATTTTTCCTCCTTGTCAGGTAATTAATGAATGTATTAAGTTGAATTCGTCATACCTAGATTTTAATCTTTGTTCGAAACTTTAGTTGCATCCACATGATTGAGTGATTCCTTGTATTTTACAGGGTATAGTTGGTTTGCAAGGAAGCTTAGCTCGTGATTTCGCTGTTTGCAAGGAAGGTATGATTTGTGCGTTGAAAAGAATTAGAGGGAAAGACATACCGAGGCTAGGTAATTACCTAATTTCAAACCCTATCTCTCATGCAATCATTTTCTGCTTCTAATTCTTTGCTAATTTTCAAGAAAATGTATCCCAAATATGGTAGTTTGACCACCTTTAAACCTGATTGAGGAAATAATAATATGAGCTTTATTTTTAATTTCATCAACTTTCAAGGATTTGAAAGTAGTTCTATTAGACCTCTAATAGAGAATAGACATAAACATCATTGAGCTTGTTGCTCCTGCTCGTTAGAATCATGGATGCTTTATGGCTTGATAAACAATTTATTTGTTCAACTTGGTTCACTACCTTTTTTTTTCTCAAACTATGAATGAGCCGGGTCATCATTTTTGGACCTAATCGAGGGAAACGTTTTGTTTTGCAGAGCGGTGGCAGGTTTTATTTCTGGATACATGTTAACTGCGGTCGGGAATACTTGTCCTAAAAGAGCCTCAGAGGCAACCGTAACAGGTCTCATCTTTGCGCTTTGTTATAATGTTCTGCATAAGGTAACTTTGATCTTCCACTTTCTTAATTGCGGCGTAATGATCGGTTAAATTTTTTTCTTTATTGGTCTTGATTGTAATCTGCATCAAGGTACTTTCGTAAGTTATTCTTGTTTCAAATTTTTATAGTGTGCAATTTGGTGATAAGGGAAATTGGAACTTGAGTTTGTTGGTAAACAAATTATTGGTTTCATGTTTCTGGACTACGGTTTTAGTTTTAGCTGGTATCTGATATGACTTCTTTTATAGTTATAGTCTTGTATTCAAGCAAGTTGATGAGGAAGAAGAGATCAGTTATGGGTCTGCGCAACCACGTACAGAGGAGGAAATGCTTTGGTAATCTTTTTAATGTTCCTGGCATTCGGCACGTACGTAGTTTCTTCTCTACCAACCTTGTGTGGTGATGATCTCTCTTTATTGTTATTCTGAGTTCATACTTTGTAAACTAATTTTCATAGTTAAATTTCAAGTTAAGGTCTGTGGTATTTATTTTGATTCCCATTAGAGGTTAATTTTGCAGAAAAGAACACTAGTTCTCACTTTTGTGTGCAAGACTTCACTCCTCTGCTTAAGAAAGAGCTTTCATTTCAATAGTGAGGTTAAATCACTTATGTTCTCAAATACATTCTTTGCTTCAGGATTCAAATGTTAATCCGGTTGATTGGGAGGAAAAAAATGTCACAGAGAATCTCGTTTCCCTGCTCAGGTAACCAACTCAAGTTCTAACTTGTTTGCTTGTTCTGTATAGATTCGTTGTTTAGCTGTACCATGTTTGTGCTAATAAAAGAAAGTGCAATCTATCAATCTTGACTACTAGCTGAACTTAGGTTTTATATGCACATTTCTTTTCCAAAGTTCCCACTGGTGATATGTAGAATTTTATCGGGTGGACGAGATAGAAAGCTATTTGTGGAAGGACTTTCTGGTAGACTGTAAGCTAGGGCCAGATTCAGACCAACTCCCAACAAGGTATTCATTTACATTGTTGTTTTTGTTTCTTCATCTCTCCTATGAACTGTTAGTTGTAGAATTTAAATTCAAAAATGTGACATCTACTTCTGCGGGTATAAAGCAGGAGAACATAGCACTGCAAAATTAATAAAAGTGTACTCTACTCCTGAAGACTCCAATTGTTAGGATTCCAAAAACCAGCTTCTGAGGAAGCAAGTGAATTTTGGAAGATAAACAAAACATATTCATGGATAAATTGAGAAAATATATTCTTTTCTTTGGATCTCCCTTTGCTAATAAATTTTTTAAATCTTATTGTGATCAAACTTAAATTTCGTTCTGAAGTTAAGAAGGTACGTCATGTAATATTTTTTTTTCCATACGTGAAATGAACTGTGTGTACACATTTGAGTTGTTTTTGGTTATCTCAGTTTGATGAAACTGTTTCAATCATCTCACTAGTGATTTTATTTCTTGTCTTTAAGTTTAAGAATTCATGTTTTCAGACAACGGCTACTTCGTTACTAAAACCAAATGTTCCTGAGAGGAAGAAATCTAGGAATGATATGTTGCTGAAATCTTACCGTCATAAGTGCGTTATCTTAGAGAAAGTACAGGTACGACGGACAGATCATTGAAGTAGAATGGGTAATCTGGGAATTGAAACATGAACATAGTCGGATAATTAAGTTTACAAGAAATGGATATGATTCAGGATTCCATTGTTAACTTTTTTTGTTTGTTTGTCAGTACAATACTAAGTGCGCTAAGTTGTAATATAACTTTGGATCAGAATTTGTAGTTGCGTAATATATTTATTAAATAAATTGAAACTCTAAATTCTTTTTTCTTATAAACTATTGTTATTTTGATGTTAATTATCCTCACTGTGCATATTCCCAAACCTGTAATCGTGAACTCACTGCAAGCTAGTGGTGTAACATGACAGTTTTATCTTGAAAATGTTACCTACTATGACGGGTTCATGAGAAAACTGCTACCTTAATACAAAAAGATCAAGTTTTCAATGACAGTTGTATTTACAAGATGTTACCGTAAATTGTCAATGGTGACAGGTTAATGAAGAAACTGTTACATTGGTATAAGAAGTTAAATTTCTGATGACAGTTTTATGTAAAAGTTGTTACCGTAAGTTGACAACAATGACAGGTTTAGAAAGAAATTGCTGCCATATATTCATGGTTCTACGACAGTTTCTTATAGAGCTTTCGTAACAGGGGCTTTGGTGACAGTGCAAAATTTTTTGAAAACTGTCACATAAACATTTCGGTGACAGTTTTAAACTGTCACCTAAGCTCATTTTTCTACTAGTGATATAAAGGTCCTCCCTCGCTTCGCTCGGTCGGCCCAATTAACTAAAAGCTTAATTAATGAGGGTATTATTGTCATGTGAAAAGGCTTCACCAAACAATTACCTCTTTTCTTTATATTAGTACTAGTAAGGCCACATGTGCGATGCACATGCTTGAATTGGATTCTTTTAACAACACCAAATTTGATAGTAATGGAAAAAAAAATCTTAAAGAAATATTTAATATCCTTGTTTGTACTCATTGCGTAGATAATTTATAGAGCTTTCCGAATATATTAATTTTGGAAAAATCCGATGTGTATTTTTAAAGATATATATAAGTTTTAATTTTTTTGATCTATTTTTAAAACAATGGCATTCCTATAAATATGCAAATATTAACTAAAAGCTTAGTTAATGGGGGTATTATTGTCATGTGAAAAGGCTTCACCAAACAATTACCTCTTTTCTTTATATTAGTATAAGATAAGATTATTATTAGGTATCATGGAGGCCAAACGTCCCGACTCAACCTTTCCCTTCGGTGCACATATGTTTATGAGCATTATTTGTAGTTCATAAATACATACTCCCCCCGTCTCTAAAAAATAGGCAGGTTTGTGTATAAATTTACACACAAACCTGCCTATCTTTTAGAGACGAAGGTTGTATATTAAAGGTCAGATTAGGAGGGTTCAGCTCACTATACAGCTCTATTGGGTCATTGGATATAGTGTATGGACGACTAGCAGACATGCAATAGCAGTATTAAGTCACTGAGGCAATTCTTTGTTTCCGAGATACAAACAGACTAGAAAGGCAAGGTAGTTTTAGAATTTAATCATAAAACATAGCAAAATTTTGAGCTATATATAAACCAAATTTTGGATCACTATAATGGCAACTTTAATCGGGGAATTCACAATGACAACTTTCACAATTATGATGCAATTTTTAAAACTAGTGTAATAAAAATTGAGCCATTGAGTCGATTCTAGGTGCAACCAATCAAGCTCGACCCAATCCAAATGAAACTAAGATTAGGACAGTACTGATCCCAGAATGAACACCAACGTACCACATCCGGATAAAATTTCTTGCATCAATCAGTGGATTATCATCCTTCAAGAGTGTGGGAATTCAATGGTCAACTTGTGTTCAACGTTTGAAGTTATACAACTTCCAAAGCACCCAAAATTCAAACTTTATGCATATTACCAATGTACCTTCATAAATGGCAATTAATGTTGATGCATTTTTCCTGATTCATCTTTACCCCAAATGTGTACATGAAGAATATTGAAATGAAGATACGTACTAGTAATCTGAGACTAAGTAACATGGAAGGTGATGAAGTAAAATGGATAAAGCATTATAGTAGTTGTCATGAAATACTGCTCGTTGGAGAGGGTGATTTTTCTTTCTCATATTGCTTGGCTAGGACTTTCGGTTCTGCACGAAACATGGTTGCTACATCAGTTGACGATGAATGTAAGTAACCCATTAGTGTATATATATATATGCATCCTTGCCTTGCCCTTGCGTATACCTTTTTTCATCTCTAAATATAATCAGCTGGTTGAACTAACTTGAGATCGATATGTATTCCAGTTCTTGTCAGAAGTTGCTACTCGAATGCCAACGAAAATATAGACGAATTGAAAAGTTTGGGTTGTAATGTAATGCATAACATAGATGCTACGACAATGGCTCAAGATCCAACTCTCTCGCAACGCAAGTTCGATAGGATTGTGTTCAATTTTCCCTACGCAAGTGTTAAGAAGTGTGTCGGTCGGTCCACTCAACTATCGTAAGTATGCTTTTATCATAATCCAATAATAGTCGATTCAGAAAGAACATTAATCCTTTACACAAACTAATAAGCTTGCTTAATATTTTCTTATTTTTTCCTTTCGTGTTTATGTGTTTCGATTCACTTGGAATACTACTAGTTTGATCTGCTTTATTGATGTAGGAAACACAAGAACCTTGTGAAGTTATACTTTGAGAATGCGAAGAAACTGCTTGCAGTTAATGGAGAAATTCATGTAACTCACAAGACCAATTCATTTCATTGTGAATGGGATTTACAAGGGTTGGCATCTTTAAGCGGTCTACGTTCGATGTAGTAGGCTTCAAGAAAGCGGATTATCCTGGTTACGAGAATAAGTACGGATGGTGTGGCTGGTATGGCAGATCAATCAACGCCTCCTTCGAATGCCAACCCAGCACCACATACAAATTTTGTCATGCTTGAAATCTTGCCGTTTCTATGTTATCCCTATCCTACTGTTCTGTGGAATAGATCTTTCTTGTTTTACATGTTTGCAACAATATTTATATGATCATAAGCCTTCTTATCATCCCTTTAGATTTCATGTAAGCTCTTGAACTTTTAATTTAATCGTATAATTTAATGATCAAGCAATTCACCCAAAACTAGCTAGTGGATACAAAGATTATAGATCTTTTTCGTGCACAAATGAGACCCCTTACTGCAATAGCAAAACTTAACAGTCTCTATATGTTGCTTGAACAAAGTTTAAGGTTTTACACTTCAGCACATTTCATCAATGATTTGATAAACCATCTCTCACTCAACCTAAGTAGAGTTGCCAGAGAACAAAAGAGGTACAATGGTAAAGAGAGAACAAGTTAACTCTTCCAAGGAGTAGGAGAGAGGTACAATGGTAAAGAGAGTTACAAAAACACCAGATCCCAATTATGTAGAACACTACTGGAATTCCCATTCAAACTATGTGTGAAAATAGATGCCCAGGAGAGTAACAAAGCTCTGGTATTCTGCCCAACTAAATCAACGTTTGTAACCTTCTCTTCAAAAGTTCTCCAGCTCCTCTCAGTCCATATACTCCATAAAAAAAAACACCCGGAATCAGTGACCAAACTAGTTTGTCATCAGCAGGATCCTTGAGTGTATGCCACACATGCAACAAATTAAGGATGGTGGAAGGCCAACACCATGAATTCCGTGAGATGGAAGGATGTAAGACCAAATACTTCTTGCGAAAGAACATTCGAAAAAAAAATGCTTTATATTTTCCTCGGCACAATTACAAAGTATGCATTTATTGACATGATGGTAGCCCCAGTCTACAAACTTATCCATGGTAATAATGCTATCATGGGCAGCAATCCATAGGAAGAAATTTATTTTGCGTGGAACCTTGTTATTCCAGATAGTTCTATAAGGGAAGAGCGGGAAGCTATTACCTTGGTGTAAAGCAGCATATAGATAACCCGTTGAGAAAATACCGGTAGGGGAAAGAGACCATCTTCTTCTATCTTCTGAATCACAAAGAGAGGGAGGCTCCGGAGCAATGATATCTAATAAAGATGCTATATGTACTGCCTCTTCATCCGAAAGAACTCTTCTTAGATGTAAATTCCAACTTCTTGTATTGTCAGCAGTGACAATATGGGATGAAAGAGATCCATTTTTATTTCTACTGAGTTTATATAATGACGAAAATAGAAATCTAAGAGTATGATTGCCAACCCATAAATCAGACCAGAAAGACACGAAGTTTCCATTTTGAACTAAAGAAGAATATTAAGTTACCTTATCCGCATACTTAGTTATCCCTTTCCAACATGATGTGCCATACGAGCCTTTAACTTTGTCAGGAACCCAGTGCGAGGCAGATAAGCCATATTTTTTAGTGATAATGGAATACACAACCTTATCCGCATACTTAGTTATCCCTTTCTAACCCGTAACGCCAACTCCATTTGTCAATCATTGCCAAGTTGAATTGTTGAAGATTCTTGACTCCCAGACCTCCTTCATCAACTGGAGTACAAACAAATGTTTCATTTACAAGATGTTTCTTTTTATCTTCACCATTATCCCAAAGGAAATCTCTGTTTTTGTTCTCAAGAAGATTGATAATCGAGACTGGCGCCTTGAATGTACTAAAATAATATAATGGAAGACTAGTAAGAACATGTTTGATGAGAGTAATTTTACCTCCCTTAGTGAGATGTACTTTGCTCCATGTAGCCAAATTGCAATCAAACTTCTCAATATCAGGATCCCATAGTGCCTTTGAGTTAGATTTAGCGCCAAGAGGTATCCCAAGATACATGATAGGTACTTTATCAGTTAAACAACCTAGCTGGCCAGCCCAAGAATCAAGCAATAGAGTATCACCAATACCAACCAATATGGTTTTTGCATTATTAACTCTCAGCCCAGAAGATAACTCGAAACATTTTGATAAACATAATAGTATCGTCCGCATAGTGAAGATGTGAAAGTTTCTTACCACCATCCTTTACAGAAAAACCAGAGATAAGACCATTGCGAGAGGCTTTGTCCAAAAATCTGGAAAGTGCATCCATTGCTATATTAAAAAGAAGTGGCGAGAACGGATCACCTTGACGAACACCTCTTGAACAACCAAAGGAACCGAAAGGAGAACCATTGATAAGAATTGAGAAAGTAGCAGAAGAAATACAGAAGTTGACCCATTTACACCACCTATCTTTGAAACCCATTTTCTTTAAGATGTCTTGCAAATAAGACCAATTGATCCTATCAAATGCCTTCTCCAAATCAATTTTACATATAATCCCAGAAGAGTTATCCTTAATTTTTGAATCCACTAATTCGTTGGCAATCAGGATGCTGTCATGTATTTGCCTACCCTCAACATAAGAAAATAGAGTATCTGAGATTAGCTTGGGAATCAAAGTGTGGAGTCTGATAGCAAGAACCTTGGAAATTATTTTGTAAATGCCGGTGAGCAAACTGATGGGTCTAAGGTCCAAAACACTCTCCACATGGTTTTTCTTAGGTATTAAAGAATTGAAAGTAGCATTGTGTAGGGGATTGATTTTACCTTCAGTGTTAAATTCAGCAATGGTGCTCATGACATCTTCTTGAAGAAAATTATAGGATAAACGTCAGGACCAGGGGCTTTGATTGCTTCAAGTTCGTTGAAGGCTTCAAGATCTTCGACAGGAGGTCTGTTAACCAAGTCTTCCTTAAATAGCTGCTCAAAATGATTAATAATGTTATATTTGATTTTGGATCTATCTTCAGTTAAAACTCCATCAACCATCAAATGTTTAATCCTGTTCAAACTTCTTCTATGAGAGGCATAACTATGAAAGAAAGATGTGTTTCTATCTCCCTCCTTCAACCGTTGCACTCTTCGCAACTCCAATACCAAGAATGGTTACTTCAATGCAGACCAGTAGTGAAAGGTCCTGGATTTGATGAGCCATCAGGTACTGGAAAATTACTGGGCACCGAATCCTGAAAATGCTCGGAACAAATCAACTAATGGTCACAAAGATATTGAGGTAAATAAAGACACTCAAGAATTTTAATAGTTTCATTACAAGGAACATACTCAAAACGGACAAGGAAATATAAAACAAGAAGGGACAAAAAATCAAAGGAAGCAAAGCAATGGAATTATATGGCAAGGAGAAGAGGCATGTGATTGCGCCTCTTGTCTCTACATGAAAGGACAAGTGATTTCGTGCCAATGTTAACAGATGACTCTTCATTAAGAAATCGTGCACTCTTTATTTCCATAATTTTTTTTTAATTAGCTTTAAACTCGAAAGTATCATAATTTGCGTGGGCTAGTAAACATATCTGATTCAGTAACAAATGTAAGGCGTAAAACAAATGAATGATATGTGTACAGTTTTGAAAGGTATCAAATACTAGACATACCACCAGAAAAGTGACTAAAATCTTTTATCAACAGATGCAAGGAGCAGAGACTCATCAAGCCATATTTATTAATGTAATATAATAAATGCAAACATGTATTATAGCATCACAATCACAAGTAACAAAGTCTACCTAATCTATCTTCCAGTTGTTACAAAGTCTACTCATCATGCAGGATGTGCATCTTATGTTTTTTTTCCTATTATGTTCGACCATCTACCATATTCAAAGTTTCATCTGATTCTAAAACAATCAACTATAAGGATATAAAAACTCACCACTAGTCACAAGATTTGACGAAGATTCAATCTGTTCTTTGTGGAAGTCTTTCAGATTCATAATTATTTTTTGGCTTCTCTTAAATGTTGCCCACACATTTATTAACCATAACTCATTTAAAATAAGTGCTTCAGCTAACCAAATAGATCTTTATAATCATTTGACATAGCCCACGAAATTACGCATAATTATTATATATAGCCCATGATAATAAGATTATCATTAAATCCCTTAATCAACATCAACGATCCTTAAATCGACATCAACAAGATAAATCCCTAAATCAAAATCAACAAAAAAATAAAATAAAAAGTTAATTATCTATCAAACTTATGTAAGATATTTGATATAATTAATGTTTTTTTAAGAATAATCAACACCCTCAATCAATTTTAGTATAATCATGATTAAGAAGGAAAAAAAACATCATCTTATAAATTTTTTTTCTTTTTATAAATTATGTTTATGGAGTTCTAGGAGAATGGTCCTAGGAAAAGAATTAAAACCTTAGTTAATTCCATTTTGATTGACGTTGTTGTGGATTTTTTTAAGGGAACAATTAGAATATACACCATCAATTTTAGTGTAATCATGATTAAGAAAAATTAGAAGACAAGAAAAAACCATGGACTGCTCCTACTTCCAATTCATCCAGTAGATTAGCAGATCTTCATGATCCAAAGTAAGCTGCTAGGAGAGAAAGATATAGCATGTGTATTTGTTAGGTTAAATCGGTATAAAAAGAACTTATAAATTAGGCACAATATTTATTATTTTTTATGCCGGTAGCTAGGTTTAGAGAATTAAAATCACAAACTCTTGATGTATCAGAAATAACATAAGATTTAGATTTAACTCGGCATTCAATATGCACAAACGCATAGTAATAACGTAAGTATGTTGATCTGATTTTTTTATTCGTGGTGATAAATTTTGTGTTCTAAGTATTACAATTTTTGTGGGTTTATTTTCTATTAAAGAATTAGTGTTTGTTATTTATGTGGTTAAAGATTGTACTGTTACCACGTCTGATGGTAAATGCAAATATCTCGAAGTCGTTGTTGTTAAATATTTGATATATGGTGGATGTTGAAAACATGATTATCTGCCGAAAACGCCAACAATATGCCTCTAGGGATCGACTCTTTCATGTCTGCAGCCACCAAAAGATTCCCATTCATAGCATGCTCTTTTGGGCCAAGTGCATCACATAACTTTCTCAAAAACCATTCTCATGGATCATTATTCTTTGAATCAACAATAGCACACGCCAACGTATAAATTTGTTCATTAGCATCATACCCTATGGCCGACAATAGGGACTCTTTTGCGTTCCCTTGTATGATGCTAAGGAGTCATATTGTCGACCATAAGGTATGATGCTAATGAACAAATCTATCCGTTGGCGTTTCCTATTGTTGATTCAGAGAATAATGATTTATGGGAATGGTTTTTGAAAAAAGTTATGAGGTGCACTTGGCCCAGAAGAGTATGCTATGAATGAGGATCTTGTGGTGGCTTTAGACAGGAAAGAGTCGATCCCTAGACGCATACTGTTGGCGATTCCGGCTGCTAATAATGTTTTCTGCATCCACCATATATCACAACTATTAAATATTTGTATTTCCCATCAGACTTGGTAACAAAAAAAGCAATCTTTAATAACAAATCCACCCACAAAAATTGTAATACTTAGAACACAAGATTTTACCACCACCAATAAAAAAAATCAGATCAACATAGTTACGTTATTACTTTGCGTTTGTGAATAATGAATGCGGAGTTAAATCTAAATCTTATGTTATTTCTGATACAACAAGAGTTTATGATTTTAATTCACCAAACTCTAGCTACCGGCAGAAAAAACAATACATATTATGCCTAATTTATGAGTTCTTTTTATACTGATTCAACCTTACAAATACACATGCTATTCCTTTCTCCAATAATTATAATAAAATCTTTTCCTATTAGAATATAACTTGTGTTAGTTAACTATCTAACCCAAATCTTTTCCTATTAGTAATATACTGATTCAACCTTACAAATCTTTTCCTAATTATATATATATATAATTAGATTCAATTTCCATTTACTTCTTTATTATACCTAAAATTTTGCATATATCTAGAAATTTTCTAAATAAAAAATAATAATAAACTGACAAAATAAGAGAATATAATTAAGGCATAAATATAAGCGTCCTGAAATAAACTAAATAATGAGAATATATAAATAAGTTTGACTAAATAAGTAATAAGAATAGAAATGAATGAGTTAGCACAATTATCTAATACTACCTCCGTTTCGGAAAAAGAGGTACTTTCACTTTTTCATTTAAGCCTAAAAATAGGCCAAATTGAAAAAGTGAAAGTAACACTTTTCCAGAAACGGAGGGAGTATATACTTTAAACACCAAATATAGACAATGCATGAAATTAGCTAGCACAATTGAAGAATGAAGATTATTAGTTTAGGACCAAATGTATACGGTGCTAGTCTTCGGGAAGGCTTTTCCAGAATGAAACGACCATAAAGGGTGCCATCAACCACAATATTAGGGACAAGACAAATCATAGTAATATCCATCAAGGATGTTTAAGGGATCAAACCACAAATGACTTGGTTTATTACTTGCTTTACAAACTAACATGCACACATCTACATTCTTACATATTCAATCACCCATCAAAGATGTTTAGAAAATACATAAACAACGGTAACATGCCGTCAAGCTCAACATATGCCCAAATGGTTAACTGATGTTTTTCTGCAAAACAATACAAAGTTCACTAGGACATTTTCATAAACAGTATCAAATAGCAAAATCTTTCTATTCTGATTTTTTTTTTTTTTTGTACCTTTTTATGATTTTAAATGAAGGTCCCCAGTGATATCTTTCTAATGGTGAATCTTAATTCAAACCAACATTTGGATACCCAATGTTTTTCTTCTTAATGTAAAACCATATTGCACTAAATATTCCTATTATGTTACAATATATATAAGAAAATTGACATTCTATAATTATTAGATCATTCCATGGTTAAACAAGAATTTAAAACTTCATCATCCGAATCACTAGGCTACAATTACGAAAACAAACTATAGAGAAGTGACACTCAACTAAAGAAACACTTACACATCTTCACAAGCCCAAGACGTTCCTGGATGACCACACCAGGGATTGCGAGGACTGGTCGCATATTCTGGTCTTTCAACATTTGCATCTTGGAAAACCCTGGTAAGAAACAAGTAGTTAATGAGTATCAGCTGCAGGCATCTGATCAAGAAAACATTTTATGAGCCCATTTCTACCTGACATTTTATCAGCTGCAGGCATCTGATTAAGCTTCATACGAATACCTAACCTATCTTCCCGTTGCTAAATGATGGCGTCAAATATTCATTACAAGAAAAACTAAAACATTTTATGCATCCTTAATTTACAACTTACAGAATAAAGATGAATCGTTACTATATCAACTACATTTTGTTTGCCAAACTGACGAACAACACTCATTAGCCAGCACGTTATACAACCAGTCAAATCGCATGTCAAAAGTGTATCTTGTCATATCATATTTTCATCTGATTCTTGGACAAACATAATGACACAGAACTCACCCGTACCCAGGGCCGTAGCAAACTATTAGGGGGCTCTAGGCGAAGTCGGAAAAATGGGGGCCCTATGTAAGCAGGATATAAACATTGTTTACCTACTATCAACTTCCAAAAACTTTGTTTGGACAAGCCAACTGTAAGTAACTTGGATGATAAAAAAAAAATTGTATGATATAAACACATTGGGTTTGCAGCCTTTCGTATCATTTAGGAAATGGGTGTTGCTATATCCACCGAAAAGCAGTACCGCGGTGAGCACCAAAAAGGAATGGACGGTCCTGATATGCTTCTAAGCATTGGGATAGGGAGTGGGGCAGGAGTGGGCCCCACTCTCCCTCTCACACGGTGCCCAGCAGGGCAGACTCTCTTCGGTGCATCTATCATTCTCGTTAGGAAATTCAACACTTCTTTTGCATTTCTGGTTTGGGTTGCCAAAAGTTTAGAAATTACTTAGTACGTAGTATTACGAATACTAATTGGCTTTTACTAAGTACGTAAAGCTTCTGAAATTAAACACTTCTTTTACTAATTAATTTCTAAATTTGTATTCCGTAAAAAGCTTCTGAAAGTTTCAACCCCGCATATAAGTCTCGTTAATAGGGACACCCAAATCATGGCTTGGATAACTTTCATGCTTGATCTAGAAGCCGTTAAAAATGAGTTGTTTCCCTTCGCCCAACTTGCAACATATTTACTGTAACAACTACTTAGATTATGTATTGTTCAATTAAATTTTACTTTGGTTTCATTAGGCAAAACTTCTTCTTCTTTTTTAATTAGGGAAGGGAGAAAGCCATACAAGCTATAATTTCGTTAGATAAAACTTCTTCTTTTTTTTTAATTAAGGAAAGGAGAAAACCATAGAAGTTATAAATGGTAATAAGATTGGAAAAAGTGAACCTTTGATGGGAAATTAAGATACTTGATCGGAAATTTAAGAAGAAAAAAAAAGACATTAACCATCTCTTATACATAACGAATAGGATTTGGGGGCCCCTAAGGTTTGGGGGCCCTAGGCCGTCGCCTAGCTGGCCTATGCTCAGCGACGGCCCTGCCCGTACCAACCACAAAATTGAATTCTCAATAGCCTTTTTCATTTTGCAATGAAGTCTCAACTTGTTCTTTTTAGAGGCCTCTTTCAAGGTAATTGCATTTGACAAAAATATGAAAAATCAGGACAAGTATTTTAGATCCTCGCTTATTCTTTATTCTGCTCTATGAGTCTTTAAGTCTAGCTCATGAAAAGCAACAAGAGTTTTAGACTTACATGAAGTCGAAGAAATAGATGATCACAAAGTTTCCGAGCACAATAGCATTGCAATTGAATCAAGAGAAGAGAGCTCATGTTAGCCGCCCCCAGCAAACCGCACCTGTGTGACAGGCCAACAACATCCACATTACAAAATAAAAATAAAAATGACAACTCATTAGTTTCACATGAACAACAAGATGTCTTGAAATGTACTTAAAAAGAAATTCAGGAATTCGAGAATTCTTAAAGAGCCATTTCCTCAGAAACATACATATATTAATTCCTTCTGAAGATCTTGGTTTACAAATCTCATTAAATTCAATACTAATTACAATAATCTCAAAGCATAATTCTTAGAATCCATAGGCAGATCTTCTGGAGTGAAAATCATAATGAGAGGAAATAACAAGATGTCTTGAAATCTACTTCATAAATAAATTCAGAAATTCAAGAATCAAAATTTACAAAATCTTCCTAATCTATCTCTCATTCAGAAATTCATTCTAAGGATTTTTAGAAAGAATGATGGATTGAAAAAATTCATCCCAAGGAAAAAAAGAAAGACATTTTATACCTGTACCAAACAGTTTCAATTCTTAAACTGTTAAATGGATACGAAACTCACCATTTGGTAACATATATGAAGGGTTACAACCCCATGATATGTGCTTCATCATCTCCATCTTTTCCATCTCTTTCAAGGGACCTCCAAGCTGAATCTAATAAATATGAAATCAGTACATTAAGATCATTATAATTTTTTTTTTTAAAGAAGATCAACCCTTCGATGAGTGAGGGCATTACTCAAATGAAGATAGCTAATCGCTTACGCTTGAGAGGAGAAGTCATTATGCTTAGTGTTTTGCTGTTGTTGTTGTTGATCTTCGAAGACATCAGATGCTATGATTTTTGTGGCGGCGGATAACAAAAGAAGAGATGGAGGAGGAAAGGCGGAGTACGAGTAAGATGCCCTAACACGGACACGGGGTATAAATAGTTAGGGTAAATAGACATAAAAAAAGTGATAAAGTTAATTACACTTCGGTTACATCACCTGTCCATATAATTCATGGATGGTTCCATGGACATATTACATCGCGAACCGCAATGACATGTTCATGGTAGCGCTGCTGATCTTTAGTTCGTGGTGTAGATTTAAAGCCACAGTGGGAGATCACGCAGCTGTACATGTCTCTAGGTAGATTTTGGATTATAGCGATACATTTGAATTGCAAGTCGTTATTGGGTAATCATCAGCCTTGTTGGGATCGGTAGACTTGTCATGGGCAATATTAAATCATGAGGCAAATTTTTTTCTACGAGGTACTAACAGACCCTCGAGGCAAATTTTTTCTAGGATTTAGTCGTGGAATTCGAAAGACTTGGCAAAATTTTGAGTTGCACGTCAAATTTTGGGCCAGGATGACAACTTCTAGGACTACGACCTCAATCAGAAATACCAAAAATCATCATATCTCGCTCAACCGAAGTAGAGTTGCCAGGAAAGATGTAAACTCTTGATCCTAGATTATTTCTTTAACATGATTGCAATATTTAGAATGAATTTACTAATCATGGAACCAAGTACATGGTGAAAATTCATTGAACCTCAGCCCTTGTTTGACCCGGCATTGGTGGCAATTGTGGTGAGTTAGATATCAAGGGCATGGACACAAAACCTTCCATTTGGGGGTGAGACTAGTCTCTCAACTCTCAAATACGATGACAACTTTTATGAACTACAAGGCCTCGATAAAAAAATTTCTTGCTTGAAACAAAATTCAGAAGTGGAGAGCATACGGAACCTCGTAAATGGAAATCATACGAAGATTTTAACAAGCACCTTCAAAACCTTACGTGAAAAACGCAACACGAGATTCATTAAAGAAACAAAGACCTCTGCCTTCCTCACTTTTTTTTTTCTTTTTTCGGCAAGTAATATATTACAACAGGTCTAGGTAGGTTTTGTTCTTCATTCCGAAAGATATTCCTGCTTTAGCTCATCTCCTTAGGTTAGTCACGTATGAATTTGAAATGAAACAGGACACCTCACAGAACCATTTACAAGACTGATAATATACATAGTCACCGACAACTCTGCCATGTTGCTGCCATTGTGGATGATGTGATTTGCCAAGGCCGCAAGGTGAAGGGACCATTATCAGATAGAAGTATTCCTCTGTAACTGCAAGATGACTAGACGTGAGTGCTCCATCAGTATTATTCAATTCAACATGACCTGCAGGTGAAAAAATCCATCCAACATTGGGTTAAGGTTAATGTGGGAGCTGGAATCTAAGACAAAGCTAAGTTCAGCAACTTTACTGAATGCCTGATGCAAAACTGACCAAATGTTGTACTGCTGCTAATGGAATTCATGGAGATCCAATTAAACCATAAAATTAATGGTATAATTGACTGATAACGACAGACCCGGTCCAAATTAAGAAGGCATTTAGCTGGCATGTCATCCCATAAAGAGGCGTTGCCTGCATGCTTTTCTGTGAAAGGATTTATAAGTATCCTACATGCAGTTTTAGCAAGGAAAGCAATTTATGGAATTCCAAATTTCTAATACCTAAACCACCTGCCTCTATAGGCAGACAATTTTTATCCCAACAAATGGCATACATTTAAGTTTACCGTATTTGCGCACAAGATATTTCTCCACAGTTTATCAATAGCTTGAAGTACACCTTTAGGGATTCTTACAGTAACCATAAGATGATTTAAAGATAGATCGAGCACATATCAGATGAATACATAATCCATCTTTCCGTGGTTATTTTATTGCTTCAAATATTCATTTTAGGAAAAACTAAAACATTTCATGCGTCCTTCATTTACAGAACAATGATGATTTACTAGTCACTTACTATATCAGCTACGGACGTGCTACATTAAACTTACAACTAACCTTGTAATCTATCACCACTCTTTCTTATAGGTAAATACTGTACAAAATTAATATTCAACTCGGGGTTGTTTGCCTCACTGCGGCACAACACTCAATAGCTACCACATTATACAACAAGTCTCATGTCGAATTGTGCATCTATCTGATCTTATGTTCGACCATCTACCACATTCAAAAAGTTGCATCGAATTCTTAGCCAAACATAATGATATATAACTCACCACCCTGCAGCCTTTTTTATTCTGCGATGAAGTCTCACCCAGTTCATTCTAGGAACATCTTTCTAGATATTTACCTGCATATGACAAATATGAAATCAGACCAAGTATTTAGATCCACAATTATTTTGTATTGTGCTCTAAGCCTCTTTAAGCATAGCCAATAAAATGGAACAAGAATATTGAACTTACATGAAGGATAGAACAAGGGTGCGAAGAAATTGAGGATGATAAAGTATCTGAGCACATTAGCATTGCAACTGAATCAAGAGAAGAGAATCCATGGTTCGCTGCTGCTTCCAATACTTAGTGTGTTATTGTCTATAGCACTGTATTCATCTTAAATCCAATGAACCGAAAACTTACGTTAGTTGATACCATCTACTCCTCCTAACATTATGTAGGCAGTGGATTTGGGTATTCCCTGTACCCTAACAAACCATACAAAGTTGTTTCACTGTTTGAGATTTGTGAAAATCCTCCAGTTTTTAATGTATCCGTCTACACAGTTGGCACAAACCACTGGATCGGGCCTTATACATATCCCCATCTTTCTCTTACTCCGTTGATCATGCGGATAAATGGCAGATCGGTAGTGGCGATTGATCAGCTTTCTGAGGGTTTTGAATATTTACCCAATCTTCGAATAAAGGCTATAAAATCATTAAAAGAAGAAAATATTAAAAGAAGATCAACGCTTACTAAGTAATTAAAAGGGTTAGTAAGTAATTGTAAAAAAGAACAAGTAAAGTGAACTTACCTTGAATGATGAACATACATGGTAAGGTTGGATTGATTGAGTCAGGTACAAAACTGATGTTGTGACCAGCCTCGACCAATCTTTTCAGTCTAAAACAAATACGAATCAAAAAAAATATCTTTCAGAAGAATCATAAAAATTACAAAACAAAGAAAAATGATAAGATTTTTATTAATTCCAAAAACAAAAACAAAAAAAAAAGTGAAATGAAGATGGTAATCACTTACGTTTGAGAGGAGATATCATTGTGCTCAATGATTTTATGCTGATGTTGTTGATCATCAACATCAGATGCCATGATGATTTGTGGCGGCGGTGGTTTTTGAGGCGGCCGCTTGAGATGCAGATGTGAAACTAAGAAGAGAAGAATGAAATTTTGGGTAGGAAGCCCTAACGAGGGATGCTTAAATAGTTGGAGCATTTATGTAAATTACACCTCCCTTACAACTGCGCTATCCAAGGGGGGTCCTGGGGGCGTAGCCCCCCAGGCTGTGGTCGACCTGACAGGTCAGGTCGTGGCGGTCCAGGGGAGACCGCCCCCGGTGGGGGTCTAGGGGGCAACGAATTTTGTTGGAATTTTTTGGTGGTACGTAACTGTTTTGGCCGTTACAAACATATCCAGAATATTCAAATCCAACAGACGCCATTGATGTCTGATGATGAAGAGACTCATCGTTTCAGAGAAACCTGTTGGTGAAAAACATGTCTATTCCCAGCAGATGCCTAAACCTCCATAAATAGCATCTCCCAAAACTCGTTTAAGACATAATCGAAAAAACCTTCTCTGTTTTCTCTATTTTCTAAAGCATCATCAGAAATCCTGTTTACATGTGTTCTTGATTGGATCAAGGGGTACAAACCTTGAATTCAATTTCCGTTGTAGGGCTTTCATTGTATCTTGAAGGCATTATTTCACATACCTGTTGTAATCGCCAATTTATTGGGAGGGTAGAAATAATTGTCTACAAGAAATCGTATGAGCCTTGAAAGTTTGGAGTACAACATTCTTTTCCTGTGTTATTTCATCTTCTATTGCAACCCAGTAATTTTCCAACAGATATGCATGTCACGACCTTGCCGGCCGAAGAGTCAGAAATCATAGATTTTGATTTCTAACTTAATATAAGGTATCTGAGATTGGGTATTATTTTCTACCCAATCCCAATCTGAGATTGTTATGTACAAAATAATACTCGATTTGAGATTGGGTACAAAATAATACCCAATTTCAAAACCCGTATGATTCATTTTTTTTTCTGTTTTTTTTTTTAAATCATCATGTATGATTAGAGTGAATAGAGTTTTTGGGAAAACAATTTGAAACTTTTTTTAGGAAGGATTCAGCCGGCAAGGTTTGGGGGTGGGGGGGACAATTTGGTCTTTCAATATCATTTAGACACCCCTTAACACACTAGGTTGGATGTCTTTAAATTTGGTATACCCCAATTAGTTTGGGTATACCCCAATCAAGCCAGGTTATTTATGGGGTCATATGTATGTGGCAAATAGTAATGCTTTGTTCATGGACTATCTCCAATGGTGTGGGGTCTTATTTTCAAGATTTGTTGTTTTGGATAATGATAAAATTGATTCTCTCTTTCCTATTGTTTCAAAACAATTTATTTAAAAATAAAAATTTAAAATATAATTAAAATGATGATGTGGAGGTCATTCGCGGGATCTAAATAAGACCTTCTCGAAGACCTTCATATTTATTTTGACACCTTACTATTTAATAGGACCCACTGTTGGAGATGAAATTAATGTAAATTAGGGTCTAAAATTCTATGTGTCATAAAAAATTAAAATTCTCACACTCTGTTGGAGATGTTCTTATGCTTATGGTTGTTTTTTTGGGTTGCGAACATTTTAATCATACCATAATCAAACAGCCCGAGGGACTAGACTTAACATGAATGCAGCCACTCGAACCTGGAGAGATTAGCAATACTTGGTAAAATAGGTTTATTCAGAATCAATTCCGAACCATTATCTATAGGTTGTAACAATCCCAACGATTCCCACTACATCAGTCAGTCCCCTTCCGAAGTTAAACAAAAGCCATAACTTTCAATTATGTAGTACCAAAAAGGCTTAAAAGTGGTAAAATGATTCTAATAATTTCCATACGTTTTCAGTATTCTCTGTCACTTCTGGCCGGACATGAAATTTCAGATTTTCCCTCCAATATATTCAATATTCTCCAGTTTCATTTCTAAAATAGATAGTTAGCCTGCTATCCCAGCTATTGACTATACGACCATGACGCAATTTTTAGACTAGATTACCGCGCGCGGTGGGGTGACGACCGGAGAGAAATAAAGACAACTAAAAACCAACACAAGTGATACCACCTGCAGAAAGAAAAAAAAAAAAAAAAAAAAAAAAACAGAATAATAAGAAAACACAAAATACATATTTGAAAATGAAGAACGGACAAAGTAAGGGAGACAATTTTAGACACTATAGCATCCAGGGGTTGTTACAGAACAAGGAATTTCATTGTTGAGTCTCTCCATCTTGATTATATCAAGGACCTAAAATCCTCACACTGTAATTTTGTTTTATTTTCCTTGTGCAGAAGGACAAGTTTGTGTTTAAACATGTGGCAAAGATAGAATGTTAAGGACTGCCAACTAAACATAAGCTGGCCTCAGTTAAAGAAAATATTTAAGGAATTTGCTAAACAAGCTATCATGATTCAAATCTTTAATTACCTCCTGTCCTGCAACTTGAGCTTGTCCCAGTCAAAAATCTCAATTCAATCTCCATCAACATCTCAAAAAACTATCTTATGAACATATCTTTCTCTTTCTATACGTAAACCTCACTTCTTAAAAGATCACTGACTTGAGATGGTCTCAGTTAGAAGTCTCACTTCTTAACTTATCTTTCAACTTTACCACCATGGTTAACTGATGTATATATTGAATTCATCATACCGACAACAGAAATATTAGCAAATTCATAGTAGTCATTAGTCAAGAAAATGAGTGATACTGAGAAAATAAGAACGGCATAGCCAATGTTTAAACGGATCAGTTTAAGCAAGCAATTTCTCTCAGCTGCAAAAAATGGCGGGGAAAATTTCAACTCTTAAGCAGCGAAAATTCAATGCTGCTAGAGTTTCAGGATGCACAAATGTGCTACCGGTCAAATGGGTTTACTTCTTTAAAGGCAATACTATTATCTATTATGATGCCAGTCATTGGTAACACTTACCCATACGTGCAATCATTCTCCCTAAGATTATGTAGTATAAAAGAAAACTTAATACCACATCCTCTGATCGTATACATGAATGAACGACAACACACGACCTAGATTTGAGGAACATAAGAGGGAAGTGTATAAGCAAAGGAACATACCAATACATCATGTGTGATGTGACTTTTTTGTGTGTATGAATTTTCTCACATGCCAAGGTGACACAGAATTCTTACATATCATGTTCAACACAAATTATTGCAATTTTATTCAATATGAACCAAAATGAGCATAATTTCAGAAATCCATACCACCCTGCGCATTAAACGTTCAAAGCACCCAAATGCATCACCTTGATATTCGATTAGAATTACCATTGGAAAGCAAATATCATTCATCCCTGGGAAAAGAATAAATGTGTAGTGACCCATCGATCAAATAAAGGGGATCTACTCCTTCTCGGTAAATGCTAATTAAAAGATTCTGTAAGACTGCTTCAGTCCTTAGTCATTTACAAAAGCATCTTATCCTCTAGCTTTGCAGGATAAAGAGGAACCGAAATAGGTAAATTAAGGACGGTGAAGCAAAGTAAAAGAAAATGTACCTGATGTTTAGTCACGCATCTCCTCATAGCACGAGTCTTGTTGTGGTTTGCATCTTCTAAGTGCAAACTTCTGCTTCTGCATCTAAACACACAACAACAAAGTTATTTCACCAATCTTCCATTTTGTCTGTGTATAGAGTTTCTTGTCTGTAATGAGCTTCAAAAGACCATAAATAAAGCAATTATTATGACGACACATTACTATAAAACCGCAAATAAACAAAACCCACAAATCAAAATCTCTTTAGAATCCTTGGAATACAATCAATTTCAATGCACTTATCTAAGTCATTTTATCAAATAGGGATTGAATGTTGTACGAAAATGTAATTTTTTCAAAATAAGTGAAATAAACTATAACCTAAAATGAATATCAGTAAACATTAGTTCATGAATTATGATTTTTATATTGATAACCTCTGCAAACAACTATGCATGATCCTCTCTATAGTTGCAGAAAGTTTTAGTTAGGATACACAAAAGAGAAAGTATGGACGCAAAGGAAAATGGAGTTGACAAACAAAATAGGTTTAAAGATGAAGAAACCATACCAGGAAACGTTTGTAGCCTGCTTGAATCACTGAAATCTCTATAGTAAGCTTAATCCTATATAATTTCAAACTTGCTCCACATTTTCTTTGCTTCCTTCGCTTTGTATTATGTTTTATGAAGATCTTATTCGAGACTGCAAAGAACTTGCTCACAGTAACGGTGAAACTCATATATCTCACACGACCAATTGGATGTAGACAATTCTTTTTACACAAAATTGGTCAAAAAGACCAAAATCAACAATTCCTGGGTGAAAAAGACACTTAGGTTTTGATACTGTTTAAATAGCCAAAAATTAAAAAGATACTGTTTAAATGGACAAAAATTTAAAAATAGGCAGGATGTAACCAGTTTCATCCTGTCCATTTTCAAATATTTTTTTTTCTTATTTTTATTTTACACAGGATGCATCCAGTTTCATCCTTGCTATTTTTTTTAAGTATAAGCCAGGATGAATCCAGTTTCATCCTTGTTATTTTTTTTGGCTATTTCACCCGTACTTTTTTTTACTCGTCCATTTGAACCGTGTTTTAAATTTTTTTGGACAAATGACCCATTTTCTCTTCTTTTTATCCAAACAAAAAGTTCACCTTCAGCTGAGGTGAAAAACGTAGCAGAACTTCACCATACGATGATATTCAAAATAATCAAAACAAGAAACAAAAGTAATACTGCCATCCTCATTATGGTAGGCTTTACACAACGGGAAATCTCTCCACATTACATCATCAGACAAAAGTTCAACCATAAAAGGGGGAGGATTTGGAGTCTATACATGACTAACAAATTAGATGTTGCCTTCTTGGAAAGATGAGTTAAATAAACAGTATCTTTCTGAATGGGAACAAAAAACCAGGGCACCACCATTTAAAAGACTGACTATATACACAGATTCACCGATAACTTCAAACTTTGTAATTCATGGAACAAAAATCCTCAATGAAGCTCCTGCCATTAATCACCTCCTCTTTGCAGATGACTGCATGATTTTCTGCAAAGTCAATATGGAAGAATGTAACAATCTCATCAAGATTTTCCAGGATTTTGGTCAATCCTCTGGACAGTTGATCAACTTTGCTAAATAAGTTATCTTCTTCAGCAAAAACACTGCCGCAGAGCATAAGTGATGCCATGCATGTTCAAAGGATCAACAATACTGATAAATATTTAGGCTCCCCTCTATTCACCAATAGAAGAAAAGTTCAAGCTTTCAAGCCTTGTGTGGATAAACTAAAACATAGACTTGCTGGTTGGAAAACTAATCTATCTACAACAGGAAAAGTTACTATGATCCAAACAGTCACCTCAACCTCTAGCATTTACCAGATGAACTGTTTCAAGATCCCAAAAGGTACCTGTAAAGAGATAAATGCTATACAAAGGGACTTCTTTCGGAATAAGGAACATGATAAATCTAAAGGCATATTCTACATTGCTTGGGATGTTGTCAACAAACCAAAAGATCTAGGGGGATTGGGATTAAAAAATATAGAGTATTTTAATCTAGCTATGATCTCAAAAAATGATTGGAGATTAATTGAAGAACTAAACTCTCTCTGAAGCAGCACCATGATGGCATCTCATTATAAAAATCAAGAAGTTATAAGAATGGACACCAAGCCAAAGAACAATGACTCTTGGATATGGAAAAGAATTCTGAAAGGCATTTCTTGCATTCAAAAATACTATATCTCGAAGATAGGGGATGGCACAAATATTCACATATGGGAGGATATATGGATTCATAACCTACCTGACATAATCCAAAAACCCACTCAATGCCCTTCAAGCCTCAAAATAGTCAATCAACTATTCAATACCCATGGAGAGTGGGACACTGATATCCTAGCTCTTTAGTTTACTCAGGATATTCAAAACCTCATTCTCCAGATTAATCATAACCCTAATTTGGCAAATTATTATTTTAATTAATATGGAAACTCAATGAAACTTCGGAGGATACTCTTACCCTTCCCCTTGTATTTTCTTTAATCTAACTTTGGTTACAACAAGTAATACTCTAGGTAACTTCTTGCTATCCGGATTATAATCAAGCAGAAAAAATCAAGTTATTTTTTTTCTTCAAGTAGGCTCTTTACAAAAGAACGAGAAACATAATTGCAAAGGGCCTCGAACATGTAATAATTCACAGACATACTCATTCGAACCATCTGATCCAGGTAGCCTTTTTGATACAGAACTAATAACTTTTAATTTAAATGTCAACAGGTGTTTTAACCATTAACATAATCTAGTTGGTGTATATGGTTGCTCAAACTTATGGCAATCGCAGTTGCCGGATTTAGTTTCCGAAGGCTTAAGCAACTATGCAATCGGGTAACTGTAGAAGCTTAGTTTCCGAAGAGCGGTTCGAGCAACTAATTTGGCATTCATTGGTGTTTTTAGTTGCTTAGATGTGTGAGGCTACTAGTGCATTATGTGTAGTCGACATATCTTTGTTGCTGAAAAATTTGGAAACTAACGAAAACAATAGTTGCGATTTACGTGTTGCCAAATTATATAGGAACTAATGGTTGCCTTCCCCTAGTTTCGAAAGCATAAGACTACTAATGCATTTCATGTAGTTGGCATATGTTTGTTGCTGAAGAATTCAGAAACTAATAAAACTATTAGTTGCGGTCAGATTGTTGCTGAAATATATAACAACTACTAATTGCCTTTGACTAGTTTCGAAATCATTTGGAAATAATCTCATATGACAAATATGCTAATGATAATCTCATAGCTCCTTGGAGGCAAATCTGGAATCTTGATACTACTCCATCTATTCATCTCTTTATATGGAAATGTGCACATGGCATTCTTCCAACCAATGCCAAGTCAGCTAGCATTCTGAACTATATTGATCCCATTTACAACTTCTGCAAGAAATCTCCTGAAGACATCACGTACACATGTTCTCTTGGCTCGCCCAGCTGCTTCTGATGTTTGGGAAAAACTCTTTGGGGAGAATCATCAACTTTTTAATGCTTACAGTTCCTTCCATGATTGGTTCAACAGTTGGTTTCATCGCAACAATCTCACTGGAATGCTACTTTTGCTACTATTTGTTGGTTTATCTGGAAAGCTAGATGTGATTTGGTATTCAGGAGCATAAGCCCTATTGCTGCTACTACTGCTCTAAAAATCACTCAACATCTATGTACATTTTCTAGAGTGAATCATAACCGAGGGTATATCCTAAATAACCTCTACTACTAGGAGAATCCCAATGATCAGAACCTAAGACTTAGCAGTCTGATCTGAAACAATAAAGAAAAGTTTGGAATCACCTTTAGAATACGCATTTTGGAAGTAAAAAATAACATGGCTAATAGTGATGGAGAAAGGAACATCAAAGACACTACTCAACAGAGCAGGCAGAGAAAGCAGAGGAGCTCATCTAGCACTAACCTGGGGCAAGGAAATGCAACAAACCAACATTGACTTTGCAGCAGAATGAGAAGAAATATTACAAGCCATCAAGACAGGATACCAACTAGAAGTTCACGAAAGATTTCAGGGAAGCTTTACTTAAAACAATGACAGGAATTTGACACAATAGACTTTGTTTTAGGAAAGCTTATCAAGCTAGCTCCACAACAAAACAGTACTGCTGCCAACTTAGCTAGGTTATCTGGTCACTCTACTTTACTTCAAAACTTTAACTGGAAAGGTCCTAATCTTCAGTTACTTTAGTCAGCTTTACAGTCTATTCCAAACCATGATATTAATGATAACTGTAATAACTTTAAACTTATTGTGAGGGGACATCTTGGTGCTAGACATAGCCCAGATGATCACCTTGTTGTTCCTTTGAGTAGGTAGCTCAATTGAGCTGCTCTTCTCTATTTGCTATAAAAAAGAAGTTACATTTGGTATTTTCAAAAATGTAGAGCATTTCTTGCACAATTTGTAGTATAAGATATTGCATCTTTGGAACTAAAAATGTGGAAAATTTTGGACTTCAATGGCATTTTTATGGCACCGTTGTTTCCTGTTCATTTTAGATTACGAGGCGATTTTGGACTACAAGAAACCCTAACTTGGAGGCTTAAATAGTTAGGGGTAAGACTAATTTTATTGTACATTTTGTAGATCCTTGTCCATGTTTCAGATTACACTTGCAAATTTAATGTAGTCGCGTAGATTTCGAATTATGAGATAAAAATTTTATACTACATATTATTCATGTGGCAAATTTGAAAGAACAATTGTAGAAAAATGAATATCAACACTTTTATGGATAGGCCGTTGATTGATTTTTTGGATCACTAAGCATTTTTTTAGTTTATGAAGTAGATGATTTAAGGTCTCATTGGGAGATTTCAGCTCAAGATACAAGGTTTCCAGGTGTACTTTTGGATTACAGGTAGCATTTTGTAGTTCGTTAAGTAAAGGTCACGTTGGGAGATCTCACCTCATGCATATTGTAAGTTTCCAGGTAGACTTTGGGTACACACAATGGCAGAGCTATTATAGGCATGGGGCGAAAACCCTCCTCCCCAGACAAAACTAGCTGTTGGGGTCCAAACAGTCCAATTTTTTGGTGTTCCTCAACGTTTTCTGCACAACTTGATGTTCCAACTTTTGCCTTTACCATGTATCTCTAACATTCATAGCTTCGCGAGTTATCGATTAGCGTTTGGTATTTGAATTAAGTGAAGATCTTAATGATACTTAAATTTCCAATTACAATACGTTGAGGAAAGAAAACAGATACATAGCTAGAGATACAATGAGGCAAATCTTTGCTTCCATAATTCAGAGATTGGAGTTAAATGTTCTCCGGAGTTACCTTCGGACAGAAGCAGAATGGATAATGCTATCTATAATGATGATGCATATTAATTACCGACTAATCTTGATACATTTTAATTATCAGAGAAATCACATATACTACTAGAAAAGATTTTTGATTTACAATATCATTAGATCTAATGTACGTAGTAAGCTTCTTGTTTATGGGTCCTCTGTCCCTCCTGATCAGTTCCCGGCAATGATGCATCTAATCCAGCGGCAATCTGTAAAATTCATCACAACTTAAGTCCAAACTTAACATTAAATTTTTTTAAAAATAAATAAATAATAATAATCTGTATAGAGAGACAACATACGAGTACATGGGAGATTTGATCAAATTGGAAATAGGATCCATAAGCGTAGTTTCCCACTTTTCAACATCTTAAGGAAAGAGGAGGATCCAAGGTTTAGTATATTAATTACAACCACGAGAGGAGAAATCATTGTGCTATATATGATCTGTTGTTTCTGTGATGATCTCCACCAGGGTATGTGCAAAGCTTCCCATACAAACCCAAAATTACATTCAAAGCAACAACCAGCCATTTCTGATAATCAGATCTTTCAGATTTTAACACCGCCGGCCTACTGGTCTCTCTTCTTCAGTTTCACTCTCTTTCTATTACATCAAGATTTTTGGGCTTTTCTTTTGTTTATGTAGATAACGCGAAATTGTGATTTACCAAAATATCCTTTGAATCTAACCTACTGTCATTAAGTTTTAGCCCGGGGCCTTTTAGACTTTGGAGTACACGACCTAGCACGGCTGATTATTTTTGAGTGATAAAGCTCTACTTCGACTATAAAAGTAAGTAAAATTATAATCAGCTAGCGATTGTTTTCATTGTCATTGTTGAGATTATTAGTCCCACATTGTCTGGGCAATCTAAGATCTTGCGGTTTATAATCCTTTGGCTCCACTCATTGCCAATTGGTTTTGAGTTGGATGCCCCTATTCTAACATGGTATTGGTTTTGAGTTGGATGCCATGTATTCTAACATGGTATCAGAGCACGCTATTTGCGATACGTGTTAGACCCAGCTAGGCTATGAGTCTCTTCACTAATTGCCCATTGGTTAGAGTTGGATGTCCATAATCTAAAAGTCATAAGACCGTGAGAAAAGAATTATCCAATTTATGCAACATCATATATACAAAATCCTAATCAACAATGTAGCCGTCAATTTTTTGTGTATGAGATACAAACAGGTTCGCAAGGCAGTTTTCTTAGGATTTAGTCATGGAATTCCAAAGACTTGGCAAAATTTTGAGTTACAAATCAAGTTTTGGACCACGATGACAATTTTTACAACTATGATGCGATTTTAGATCACTACATAACGATTTCGGGTTACAAGCCATTGCTTAACAAAATTGAAAAGAGACTCAAGCGATAACTCCTGCATGTTACATTAATTATGGGATACCAAAAATCTATAACTCTTAGGGCGTGGAAATTCAAATGATCGAGAGGTCGACTTCCATAAAAACATGACTAATCAGTTATAAATCGAGCTGAATGTAAACAAAAGCAATGCTTACCCATATATATGATCTTGATTTTCCTTTTTTTAACAGGCTTCAACAAAAGATAAATTTACAGCCTTTAAACGAAAGATACAATATTTGCTAAAAAAAATCAATAAAGCAGATATATCATCGATAAAAAAAATCATTCAAAGTGAATCTTCACAGAGACATTTCCTCATAAACAAACAGATATTCTTGGTTTACACCCATGGATTCCATTTCAGAATCTATATGCAGAGGTTCCCACATGTGGAGATCTTGCTGAGCAGGGAAGCAAGCATGAAGATATTAAAATACTGAGAGGAGAAATCATGGTGCTGTGATCTATTGTGTGGTCGTCTCTGTCATCTCCGCCAGGGTATGCAACAACAATTTTTTTTTTTTTCTTTAATGATCAGATCTTTGAGATTTTAACACCGCCGGCAAGACTGTTCTCTATCCACTTTCATTCTCTTTCTTCTAAACCTCGAATGAATTTCTAGGGTTTTTCTTTTGTTTTTATAGATAACATGACATTGTGATTTACGAAAATATCCTTTGAATCTGATTTACCTTTGCGTTTTAGCCCCGACCTTTAGACTTTAGAGTACCCAACCCAGTACGGCTAATCAGCTTTGAGTGATTAAAACAGTTGTCATATACTCCCTCTTTTTTGGAAAAGAGATACTTTCACTTTTTCATTTTAGCCTAAAAATAGGCCAAATTGAAAAAGTGAAAGTATCTCTTTTCCAAAAACGGAGGGAGTAATACACTTACTCTACTTGTTTGGCTAAGACTTCTAATTCTGTACAAAACACGGTCGCTACATCACTTGATGGTAAGTAAAAATATAATCAGCTAGCTAGTGTTTTCATTTTCATAATCTAATTTCTCTTACCACTCTGAAAGGCGCCATAATTTAGACGAATCGGAAAGTCCGGGTTATAATGTAATGCATAACTTAGATGTGCTCAATTTTCCCTAAGGATATATTTTTAAGGATTTTAATCGGTGCACTCAACTATTGTGTGTTTTAATTCCCTATGAATACTACTAATTAGCTTGATCATCTGCTTTGTATTATGATTTGTGAAGTCATTCTTCGAGAAAGCAAACAAATTGCTTGCAGTTAATGGAGAAATTCAAACCAATTGGATTATCCAAGGACTGGGAGGGAACTACCAGAAGAATTAAGGAATATATATAGTGCCTCGTAAATAGAAATGATCAAAAATTATCTTCTTATAGGAACAAATTAGTAACAAACACTTTCAGCTGAGGTGAAAAACGTAAGAATGCTTCACCATTTTATTTCCTGCCTTCCTCATTTGGGTGGCTTTACATCACCGGAAAGGCCTCCTTATTACATCATCATATAAAACCTAAACCAGAAAGAGGGGGAGGATTTGAAATCCATGCATGACTAACAGAACAACAAGTTCTGCTTGGCCAATAAATCAATGATAGTATTAAACTCTTGGAAAGATGAGCTAAATCAACAATATCTTCCAGAATGTGAATAAAAAACCAAGGCACCAAGCAGAACCCATTTACAAGACTGATAATATACATAAGAGACACCTGCAACTTGAAGCATTGTAATTCCTAGATTATGTGTTGATAATAAACCTTCCTTAATGGCCAAGATTCTGCCATGTTGCTGACACTATGGAAAATGTGTTTCACAAATTAAGGCTGCAAGATGAAGGTGCCATTCTCTGATCCAAGTATTCTACCTGTACCTGCAAGATGCTTAGAAGTGGCTGCTCCATCAGTACACATAACCTACAGGTGGAAATGTTTATGCAATTTAACAACTGGTTTAAATAATACTGGAGGTGGAATCTGAGATACCGCTAAATTCAGTAGCTTACTTCATGATGTGCTTTTGTAGTTACAATTTGAATGAAGAACTTGTCAAAAAAAAAAAAAAATATCTAAAAGATACATCATCCTCAACAAATAGTGTATTTTTAAAGAGCCATTTCCTGTATATATTACTTCTGAAGATCTTGGTTTATAATCTCATGAGATTTAATAAAAATTTAAAGTATCGCAAAGCTTAATTCTTAGTATCCATAGGTAGATGTTCTAGATTTCACTGACTGAATTTGAAGAGGAAAATCAAGCTCCAGAAAGTAAAACATAGAGAGGGAAAAACATAGTGCTACGAATGGTGTGGTGGTCTTGTGATCTCCGGGATGGATTAGTAACCGGATCTTGTGTCTCTGGCTGTTCTTGCTCATTTATCGGTGGTTGTTGTTAAGAAGGTTCCCCTCTCTTGTGAAATCCCAAGATACCTGAGCACAAATCTTACAGATAAATCTTACAGCTTCGATCACTGCATCTGTCGCCAGAGGTTCCCACTTGTGGAGTGCATATCACGGGTGATTAACTGAACAAGTTAGACAAATATTAATTACAACCATGAGAGGAGAAATCATTATGCTTTTGGTATCCATCCATTGTGTGGTGGTCTCCGTGATCTGATCTCCACCAGCTCTGTGTAATGCTTCCCATACAAACCAAAAGTTCTTCCATTTATAACAACAACCCATTCCTCTGATCAGATCTCTCCAAGATTTTTTCAACACCGCCGGCCTCAAGGTCTCTCTCGCTTTTATCTCGTTCTATTACGATTCTAGGGCTTTTTCTTTCGCTTTTATAGATAACACGGAATTGTGATTTACCAAAATATCCCTGCAATTTAACCTACTACCTTTTGATTTTTAGCCCGGGGCTTCAGACTTTGGAGGTCACAACCCAGCACGGCTAATCAGCTTTGACTGATAAAGCACTAAAGCAGTTGTCATAAAACATGGATGCTAGATCATTTGACTCTGATCGTAACTAAAAATATAATCAGCTAGCTAGTGGATCCATTTTCATTTTCATATTCTAATTTCTCTTTTCAAAAGTACGTGACTGTTGAACTAACTTGAGACCGATATGTATCTAGGGGAGTTGAAAAGACGGGGTTGTACCGTATTGATGCAAAACTGACTCAATGTTCAACTGCTGCTAATGAAATATAAGTTCATAGATATCCAATTGAAAGAGGCTTAAAGTGACAGTAACTAAGAAGCCAGTCTAAATTAAGATGGGGCTAAGGAGATAGTGCGTAACCCTTATTCCAATGCTCACAAACTACAGAACATTCTAAGAATGCTATATTAGCTACAGCCCTACATTCAACTTACAACATTATTCCAGAATGCACAAGTTACATGTCACCACTCTCTCTCACACACTCATTATCCACTACATTACACAACAAGTCAAATCTAATGTAGAATGTGCACCTTATCTTATCTGATGTTATGTTCTACCATCTACGACATTCAAAAAGTTCCATCTGATTCTTAGACAGTATTTAAGATATAAAATCTCATCAATAGTCACGGCGTTTGATTCTCCTTAGCATCTTTTTTCTTTTTGACGAAGTCTCACCCTGTTCTTTTTCGGAAGCCTCTTTCAAGGCCTGCATCTGACAAATGTGAAATCAGAACAAGTTTCCACAATTACATTTTATTTATGCTCTAAGCCATTTTTCAGTCTAGACCATGAAAAGGGACAAGAATATTGAACTTTGAACTGACTCAATTTTAAACTGCTGCTAATGAATTATAAGTTCATGGACTCAATTGTTTAGAGTGATGATGATAGTAAGAGCCAGTCAAAATTAAGATGGGGCTAAGGAGATAGTAAAACCTTCATTCTGTAGTGACCTTATCCCTATGCTGACAAACTACAGAACATTCTAAGAAGAGGTGATCCAATAATTTTACAGAATATTCAATCTAAGAAAAATCAAAATATTTTACTAGTTCCTTGTTATATCAGCTACAACCCTACATTTAATTTACAACAGTATTCCAGAATACCCAAGTTACATGCTAAACTTGTAAGATGTCACCAGTTTTTCACATAGGCATATATGCTGTAAAAATCTATAATCAACTACGTTTTGTTCGCCTAAGTGAGGCACAACACTCATCAACTACTTATAGAATGTGCACTTTATCTTATCTGATCTTATGTTCTACAATTTACCACATTCAAAAAGTTCCATGTGATGCTTAGACAGTCATTCAGTTATAAAAACTCACCAATAGTCATGAAATTTTGATTCTTCTTAGCATTTTTTGCTTTGTGACGAAGTCTCACCCTGTTCTTTTTCGTAAGCCTCTTTCAAGGCCTGCATCTGACAAATATGAAACCAGAACAAGTTTATTACATCGACAACTATTTTTTATCTAAGCCATTTTTTAAGTCCAGCCAATGAAAAAGAACAAGAATCACAAGTTACATGAAGGAGATAACATGGGAAAAAAATGACAAAGTTTCTGAGCACAATAGCATTGCAATTGAATCAAGAGTAGAGAATCCATGGTCTTTCCTGCTTCCAATACTTTTAGCTAATAGATTAGCAGTTCTTGATGATCTTTGTTCTTTAGTAATAAGCTGCTAATAGCAAACCATACCGGTATGATCAGCCAATAATATTCACATCAAAGAAATGAACAACTCACTAATTTCAGATCCTCCAGAACATGTCTTGAAATGTCGAAATGAACTTACGAAAATTCAGGAATTCAAGAATCACAAGTTACAAAATCTACCTAATCCATCTCTCTCCATGGTTAATTGATTGCTTAAGAAAATCATCTCAAGGAAAAACTAAACCAACATTTTTATACATCATATCTTATCTACCAAATGCAAACATCATCTGATACTTACACAGTCATATGGATATAAAACTCACCACCGGATAGCTGAAGAGTGAAGTATCCCATATACTGCGTAGCTAGCCCAACTATTTCGTAATGCAGGCACCTTTTTTCAATAATCTTTCCGAAGCTTCTGGTAGAAAACCAGATCTGTATGATCCGCCAACAACATTCACATCAAAAAAATTGACAACTCACTAGTTTTACATCAACAGGAAGATGTCTTGAAATGTTAGCATGTTAGAAAAAGTCTACAGAATCCCTCAACCGTAAATTGATTGGTTTAAGAATCCATTTCAAGGCATTATGAAACAATTTATACAAACAGTTTCATCATCTGATTCTTAGACAGCCATATGAATATGAAAACTCACAGCTGCTTCTTCATTTTCTTGCTTGAACTGCTCTTTCAAAGCTCTTACAAACTGAAATGTGAAATCAGTGCATTAGAATCATCAGATGAAAGCTTAAAGAAGATCAACGCTGATTACAACTAGGGAATCAAAGGGAACAAGTAAACTAAGCCTACCTGGAAATAAGAAATGTGAGGGTAAAGTTACTGAACATTTAGCTTGAAGGGAGCAAGATTAAGTTGAATGAAATGCTGAATGTGCGATCGGCACTTCTCAAGCTTTTGAGATCCTTTACCACCAACTTTCTTTCTATCAAAATTAAAAACAAAATCAGATGAATCTTTGAATGAGACAAAGAAAAAATAAAAACGATTCGAATAAATTAAGAGAGTAATTGCTTACGTTTGAGAGGAAATATCATTGTGCTGAGTGATTTGCTGCTGTTGTTGTTGTTGATCATCAACATCATATGCCATGACTTTGTGGCGGCGGTTAGCGGATAACAAACGAAGAGATGGAGAAGAATGAAATTAGGGTAAGAATCCTAACTCTAGGTTTATATAGTTAGGGTTGGTAAATAGACTGAGAAAAGTGATGAAGTTACACTTTGTTTACATCATATTTACAGTATTTTGTAGGTTTTGGATGGTTCCATATAATGGGCATATTTCTGTTTAAAATTTTTTGATGGGGGCGTTTTTTGAAGGGGGCATGAGGGACAAATCATTTGCTAACACATGTCTATCATATTAATAAATTTTGTTTCTAAAAATATAAAAGAAGTGTATTTTTGGAGGGAAAATTTGTTTTCTTAATTGGTGTTGGTATTTTTGGAAACAGAATTCATTAATATGTTGACACATGTCACCATATTATTTGTCCCTCATGCCCCCTTCAAAAAACGCCCCATCAAAAATTTTCTTGCACACTTAATATATATACTTGTATTAGAAAAACAGTTGTTAATCCAAATATGGAAATCAGGAACAGTATATTAGATCAACGCTTATTCTTTATTCTGCTCTACGAGTCATTAAGTCTAGCTCATGAAAAGCAACAAGAGTATCAGACTTACATGATTTGTACCCTTTAAATACTGATTTTAGATACTAACTAGATTACCGCATGTGGTAGGGAGGCCGACCAAAAATTTGTTCCATTTCCCGATTAAATTTGACAGTGACTAAATACAACCCACATTTTGACTGAATACAACCGGGATTCACTTTTAGATTTTTACATACTTTTCAGAAAAGTCAAGAGACCGAGTCAAAACTTAAAAAAATAACTATCTACCGATTTAATTGGCATTTTATTTAGGGTTTCATCTTCGCTATTACTCAAACCTTTTCTTAAAACCTAGTTTAACTATTATCTGGTTTATGCACGGTAATTAGACCTATCGTTTTGCTAAGTTTCATTCCTAAACAATCATATGTTATCGTTATCACCCTTGGAAATTCCGCGGGGTTTTCCATATCTCCTCCTTGCAGAGGTGTTTCTTCAACTAACCATCCATACAGTAACTTGTGGTTTTTATTGTTAACCCTTATACTATGAAAGGCCGCCAACCACAGTTTGAGCTGAAAATACATAGGTGGATCAAAGCATATACGATCCGGACATGTTTACTAGTCAATCATCGTGCAACTCATCTGCTTGGCAAACAATTACAATATGTTAGAAGGATTTTGGGGTTTAATTCTCTGTCTTCTTTTCTTTTTTGTGGAGAGAATCAAAGGGCTTTTTGAGAACAAATATTTTGGGGTTCTCAGTCGATTCTTCTTCGAATGACTTACACCATGAAAAAGAAGCCAGTAGGAAATCATGATGGTGATTTTCTCAGTACAAGGAAGAAACACTAAAAATTTAGATTAGTGTTTCAGGATTTCATTTAACCCAATGGTTAACGGTGGGTTACATTTAACAAAATTGTTGAAAGTGATGCCGATTGTATTTAACAAATTACATTTTTATGTAGGTTACATTTAATCAGGATTGCATTTAACCCAAACTTGGGTTGCATTTAGTCACTGCCTTAAATTTTAACTGAAATCCTTTTATTTTGCGCCAGTTATCTTTATGTAGATAATAATTTACAGAAAATGTAAACATTTTACTTGTAATGAAGATGTAATGGTATACTACAATTCCGTTTACAAAACTTAGAGCATTTTTAATGGAACATGAGTCTCTAAAAATATTAATGCCACAAAAGATTTTTGAAACTTTCACCAGTGAGGCTGATCCTCTGTTCTTGAATAATAAGACACTCATTAAGTTTCGATGATATATATTTCTAAATGATTTCACACTTTTTTTTTTTTTTTTTTTTTTGAAAAAGGATTTCACGGTTTTGTAATTTCGTTTTATACCGCGATTTTTGTTTTATAGATTTACTTGCCTCAATTTTTTTCTAAAATTCCAGGATTATATATTCATTCATTTTGATTTTTTTTGTTTGTGCATTTCTTTTGAACGACACTTGGTCATCTCATAGAGCCTTCCATCGTCCAATCAAATATCTCACTATTCATGAATCACTTTATATCCTCGTTAAACTTGAAAACCTCCATGTATGGTTCTTGATATTCCCTTTGGTTCTTGTTATTCCCTTTGGCACATGGACAACAAGTGTTGTACGCTTAACAATATTCTTTTAAGTGTTAAATAGTTTGGATATCAACTGGGTGTGCTCTACTGCTATTGCTGCTAATGGTTTGTGAAGAGAAAACATGAGCAGCTGAGTGAATAATTTGGTTCCTGATTATTCCGGCGGTTTGGTTTTAGATGATTTCGGTGGATATAGCGATTCAGATAACGCGGACCGGGTATTCAGATGGTTTAAGGATCGGGTTTGGCTTTAACCGACCCGCGAACCGGTCTTCTCTACCCGAGTGTCTGAGGAACTCTGTTATGATTTGCTTGATGATCAACTCTGATCTTACCTAATTTCTTCATACAGGTCGTGTTTAATTGTAAAATTCAGTGAACCGTGACTTCTAATGATTTTCACTTCTTGATTGATCGATTAACCGGATGTTTTGATGAACTATGAACTGTTAATTTGCTTGTTTGATTAGTTTAGAAGGTAATTTCCAACTAATTTGTTTCAATTATCTCAAATTGTACGTTAGTTCCATAAATTGTGATTTCAAAAAATTCAATTTCATTTTTCTTGCGCAAACTTTGTGACTGACATGATGTAGATTTCTCATCACATAGAAGGCCTCCTTAACAGTCGGCCAATTATCGGTTGTTGATTTTGAATCTTGAAGAGTTGGGGCCAAATGTAGCGGAAGCAAGGCTTTGCGAGTCAATATGTGTAAGGAAGAGTAAAGATGAATCCTTAATTTACAACTTACATTGTTTGTTCTAATAAAAATTAAAACATTTTTATATGCATCCTTAATTCTCAACTTACAGAATAAAGATGAATTTACTAGTTCCTTACTGTATCAATTAAATTTTGTTTTCCTAATTGAGGAACAACACTCATTAGCCACCATGTTATACAACAAGTCAAATCAAATCTTATCTTATCATATTTTCTATCATCTACCACATTCATAAAGTTTCATCTGATTCTTAGACAAACACAATGTCACAAAACTCAGCATCATACCAGTCACAAAATTTAATTCTCCATAGCCTTTTTTTATTTTGCAATGAAGTCTGAACTTGTTCTTTTTAGATGGTACCTGCATTTGACAGACATGAAAATCAGGACAAGTATTTTAGATCAACGCTTAATCTTTATTCTGTTCTATGAGTCCTTAAGTCTAGCTCATGAAAAGCAACAAGAGTATTAGATTTACATGACGAGGAGAACAAAGGTCGAAGAGATTGATGATGAGAAAGTTGCTGAACACATTAGCATTGCAAAATCTACCATATCTATCTCTCAATTGTTAATTGATTGCTCCAAATATTCATCTTATCTTATTAGCATCTACCAGATCCAAAGAGTTTCAATTCTTAAACAGTTTCAAATGGATATGAAACTCACCATTTGAAAACATATATCAAGGGTTCCAACCCCATGATAAGTGCTTCGTTATCTCCATCTTAGGTCATCCCATGAGAGTGTTAAATAGTACCACATCGCCTAGGGCATCCTAGGTCTCGCGCTTAATAAGCCTTGGGCAATCCTAACCTTGCAAGCCGGTTTTCGAGGTTAGTTAGGCCCGGGATTCCTAACAGTATCGAGCCGGACCCCTCTCAGCCACCACATTATATAACAAGTCATATCTCATGTAGAATGTGCACCTTATGTTATCTTCTACCATCTATATTCAAAAGATTCCATCTGATGCTTAGACAATCATTAAGATGTAAAAACTCACCAATAGTCCTGAAATTTGAATCTCATTATCTTTATCTTAGAGTCTACCATCTACCACATTCAAAAAGTTTCATTTGATTCTTGGACAGTCATAAGGATATAAAACTCACCACTGGCCATGAAAATTGATTCTCTGTAGCCTCTTTGATTTTGAGATCAACTTGTTCTTTTAAGAAGCCCCTTCCAAGGTACCTGCATTGGACAAATAGAAAATTAGAACAAGTCATTAAGATTTTGTATTCTGCTCTAAGCCCCCTTAAACATAGCCCATGAGAAGGGACATGAATATTCAACTTACATAAAGGAGAGAATAACTGGTGAAAAATTTGATGATGCCAATGTTTCTGAACACAATAGAATAGCAAGTGAATCCAAAAAAGTGGTCTGTTCCTGCTTCCAATACGTCTAGTATATTGGCAGTTCTTGATACTGACCCGGTCGCTGAAGAGTTAAGTATTCCATATACTGTGTAGCTAGCCTCAGTAATTGTACTCAGATTCTTGTTCAATGATCTTTGCCCTTTTTGAGGAAATACAACACAATCCACCATATGGCATTGACAGCCTGCAAGACATGCATATCACCAGGGTGCAGGCATGGATTTTTAGCAACGACTACCTTCCCAAGTACAAGAATAGTGTCTGCTGGTCCATTCCCCTTAAGCATAGAGGATGAATCCCCACAGAGCTTATTGCGTCCAAGGAGAGAAGCCTGGACAAATACCTGTCCATACTCCAGGGTCGCTGTTTCATCTAGGCATCCTATCATTGATCTTCCCTTTGGAATAAATATCCTTGTCCTAGTCCGCAACTCTAACAGCTTTGCTGAACGTTTGAAGCATCATTGAAAGGAATGGCTCTTGATCAGGCTTGCAACCGCAGAAAAGCATTTCCTTAAGGATAATTGTGGTTTCTGCTGGGGACATGATCTCAAGTGCTTCGTACGCCTTTAATGGGTCGGTTAAAATTGAATCCAGTTGATCGACTGCTTCTTTTCAAATACGTAATCTCTGACGCCTAGAGTAGACAAAAGGCTGATTACTTGGCTGTATGATCTGCTAACTACAATTACATCAAATAAATTAAACTCAGTAATTCAAGAAGAAGATGTCTTGAAATGTTGAAATTTATACGAAAAATTCAGAAATTCAAGAATCACATGTTACAAAGTCTACATAATCTATGGCTCAATAGTTTCTAAGAAAAAAAATAAACCGATTTATACAATTTATCATCTAATTATCTACCACATTCAAACAATTTGATCATCTAAATATGAAACTCACGCAACCCCATGATATCTTCTTGGTCATCTCCATTATTGCGGCCTCCTTCAAGGCAACTGCAAACTGAATTTGATACATATGAAATCAGTACATTAAAATTTGGTTTAAAGAGGATCAACCCTGTCTATAACTTGGGAATCAAAGGTTGTTTTACCAGGAGGTAGGCGGATGGTAAAGTTACTGAACAACTGAATTGATTTGTGAAGCTAAAGTCAGCCAGGTTCATGATACCCTAATCAGCCTCAACCAATCTTTTCAGCCATTACCCTGCCGTCCTAATTTCTATAAGCAAAAAATAAAAATAAATATTGAATTTTCTTTCGAATCATTGAATGATAAAAAAAAAAAAACGACATGTAGGGTAAAAAATGTGAAATAAAGAGGGTGATCACTTACGTTTGAGAGGAAAAATCATTGTGATGAGTGATTTGCTGCCCTTGTTCATCATTAACATCAGCTTCCATGATTTTGCGGCGGCGGTGTTGGGGAGGCGGATAACAAAAGAATAGATGGAGGAGAGAGGCAGAGTAAAAAGAAGAGAACCAGGGTATGAAGCCCTAATATTGAGACTTAAATGGTTAAGGTAAATAAACATAGTGAAAAAGAATTTACACTTTAGTTACATCACCAGTATAAAGTGTATTTGCACAATTGGTAGATTTTCAATTCATGGTCATATTTCAAGTTACACTTACAAATTTTGTAGTATATTTTGAATTACGAGATAAAATTTGTATTTAAACCATTCATTTGACAAATTTTTGAAAGAGATTGGCTTATTTTTTTACCGCAATGGCATATTTATATTTGTAATACGAGAATTTTGGATTACGTAGCGTAGATTTAAGGTCACCTTGGGAGATTTCAGCTCACGATACAACATACTTGAACTTTTCCTCGTATACTTTGGGTCACAACTAAATATTTGAATAAGGTGTAGATTTTGAGTCACGGTGCAATTGGGTAGTGGACGGTTGATTGGATTAGTAGGCATGTCCTTTGGAAATATAAAGTCATGAGGCAATTGAAATCTATAAGCAATCGGAAATGTTGTTTCATAAAAAGTGATTGTAATAAGGAAGCAGATGTGTTGGACAATGGTTCGAACATAGTGGAAGGATAACACTGATACATTGTATGATAAGCCACCAATTTAGAATACAGTGGTAAAGTTACTGGGTGATGATACCAATGATCTGAGTTCCAGACTCGCTAGCGCCAAATTCTTTACCGATCAAAAAAAAAAAAAAAACACTTAATTAGAGTTTTATAGAGTCGGCTATTGTTGGACAATGGTTTTGAACATATTAATTAAGGTGCCTCTGCATTGCAATCTCATGGCGTCTTAAGTTTAGTTTTTCTTTGTATCTAAACATTTTTTTCTACAACATTCTTGTGTACTCCTAACATATTACAGCTTGTAGATTGGAAGTATGGTTAGTTTTTTCTTTTGAAATCGTGTTTGTGGTGTTTTTATTTTTCTCCGCTACAAAAAATGTATCCTAGCATGGTCCGGTTCTCCTTTTATCCCAGAGCTTCATCCTTGTGCCTTCCCTTCCCTACATTGATAAGTCCATTCCAGAACCACGCTTATTTGTCATACGTATGTAGTAGTTTGCTTTACTCATTTTGTATGTGTGCCAATTTGCAATCATATTATCATTATTTTTCATGTAAGTTTGATGCGCTAAACATGGATTACTTTAGGTTCCTCTTATTTGAGTAATTGTCAAAGGCGAGAGAGAAAGAACAGTATTCATAATAACAAGTACTGAAATGTTGGAGGAAACTGGAATAAAACTAATTTAGACGGACAAAGTGGAAGTGTGGTGAGCCCATAATCCACATGTCGTGGGGTTGAAATAAAGACCGATCGTGCAATTCAAGAATTGTCTGGTGCGGAGTGGGACTGGATATGCTTTTGGGAGTGCTTGACATTGCCCTCTCTATGAATTCTCAGGAGTCAATATCCACCTATTTAGGTTCGAGTAGGACAACAACGATGCTAGAGTCCTAGTAAACTTTCCATAGAAGCCATGCAACAATTTTTGTTTCTTTCGATTGTTTTCTTTTGGGAACCTCTCTCTGTTTGTGAAAATGTAATTACCCAACCAACTTGTTTTCTAAAACTAAAATGGAAATAATAATTTTAACAAAATAAAATACATGATTCCGAAATGAAGTATGGCATATGGTTACACAATCTTAGCGAACCTAAAATAATATTAAACTGGGTAATTTATATGGGAAAATGCATATAAAAATTCCCGTAAATTTTTTTTTTAATGAAAAGACAATATATTAAAGACTAGAAGTTATACATCATAATGTTTTGTCCCATTACAATTCCCTTAAGAATTTTGTTTTCCAAAATATTATGCTGGGAGTTTGTTTCAACAAAAAAACCCTTCTTTACACGGTTCCATTTAGCTAGTCTATCTGCTTCACTATTATCAACCCTATTTACATATTTGAAATCTACCAAAATATTATTTCCCAAAAAAGAAAGGACATCATTCAAAATCTTCCTTGTCCTCCGGTCACAGTTCACCTGCCTTCCATTCAAAAAGTTTATAACATCCCTGCACTCTGATCTTATTTTCACACATACTTCATTAAGCTCCTTCGCCCATTGTGCCGCTTTCTTGATAGCTAATCCTTCTGCTGCTGAGGAACTTTTTGTACTTCCCGCAAAGACTTTAATGTTAGCAATTTTGTTAACTTTCCAATGGATTAAACCCAAACCATAAGATTCATCATTTTTATCAAAAGTCGCATTCACATAAAAGACATTGTCTTTGATTTCAGCAGAATCATTGGAGCTAGACATTCCGTTTTTGATTCCTACCTTATTTTTCCCAGGTTTTTTTCCAAGAGACAACTCCCTATCATTTGAAGAATTTTTAATAGATCTTATACATTCAATTGGATTAGCTTTAGCATTTTGAAAAACTACAGCATTTCTATGGTTCCAGATTTCCCAACATATTATACTAAAATGATTCATCCATTCATTCAAAGGATTATTGAACCAGGATTTTACCCAATTCAACATGTTATTGTTATATGGTGGCAGCTGAAATCCCAAACCAAACCAGACTACCTTTGTGAAGTTACAGTCCATAAAAATATGATGATATATCTCTAGAATTCCCCAATTACACAGAATACAAAATGGATCACCTTTTTTTAATTTTTCATGCATTTTTGCTTTTAAGTTCAGAACCCCAACAACCATTTTCCACACAAACAAACGAATTCTAGGCAAAACATCCAAATGCCACAATTTTAACCAGAATTTTATCCCCATTATCTCCTACATTAGAGACTAATCTATATGCTGACTTAGTGGAGAACTCTTCATTTTTTGTTCCCATCCTTCTCATTTTGTCTTGACTATATTTACATTTATGTAAATTTATTTGAGTTTATCAGCAACATCAGGGGTAAAAGCAGCATCTACCTTGTTAATAACCCGACAACCATTTTCATCAATCAGATCCGAAACAAATTTTAATTCATTATGTTGCGAATTTTGTAAATGACCAGTAGCAGGGATCCAATTATCTAGGGTTATACTAATATTTCTTCCATCTCCTACTTCCCAAATATAGTTCTTTTTAACTATTTATAATCCTTTTCTAATACTATGAGATATCCTGGATATTTCATAGTCTCTATTCTTATGTAAGGGATTATTCCTAGGAAAATACTTCCCTTTCATAATTTTAACCCAAAGGTCATCAGGATTATTCATCATCCTCCAAGCCAACTTGGAAAGCAAGGATAAATTAACATTTTGAGGATTTCCGATACCAATCCCTCCACTTATTTTAGGGGTTCCGATTTCATCCCAAGCTTTAGGATAGTAAGCCTTTTTTTGATTGTCTTTATCCCACCAAAAATCCCTCTGAATTTTATGGAATGCATCTAAAGTTCCTTCAGGGAACTCAAAACATTGCATCTGATAGCAGGGGAAAGTAGAAAATGTCGAATTGATCATCACTGTTCTGCCTACTTGAGATAGAAATTTAGCTTTCCAACCACTCAGAGCTTTGTCAGCTCTATCTAAAAGTGGTTCAAAATTCAGAGCCTTTTTTCTATTGAAAAATAAAGGGGTACCTAAATACCTTTCATCATTAGATATTCTGTTGACTTTTAACATTCTTGCTATCATTTTTTTTCCATGTCTTTTATGCATTTTTCTACTGAAATACACCCCCCGACTTATGATGATTAATGGTCTGACCAGAAGAGATAGAAAATATATCCAGTAAATTCATAAGTTTTCCAACCTTCGGAAGATCCGCCTTACCAAAGATAAAGCAATCATCCGCAAACAACAAGTGAGAGATGACAGGAGAATTTTTATTAATCCTAAACCCTGAGAATTGATTGTTTAATTCAGCATGAAGAAATAATCCCGAAAACCCCTCTAGCGTCGTAATGAATAAATACGGAGACAATGGGTCTCCTTGTCGAAGACCCCTAGTAGGGCTAAACTGAATACCATGTATCCCATTCAATAAAACTGTTGACTTCACCGTAGAAATGCATTCAAAAAATAAAACCACACCACTTTTGGCTGAAACCAAATTTTTTGAAGACATGTATCACAAAATTCCACTCCATTTTATTAAAATATTTCGACAAATCTAATTTAAGGGCAAAGTGCCCTTTATTAGATTTGTTAGTTTTCATAATGTGAAGCATTTCATGCGCTATGACAGTATTGTCCACTATTTGCCTTTTTGGAATGAAAGCGGATTGATTAGGTGAAATTATATTCTCTAACACCCTTTTCAACCTATTTGCTAGTATTTTAAAGATAAGATTATACAAGGCATTGCTCAAACTTATCGGCCTAAAGTCTATAAGAGTAATTGGATTTTCAGTCTTTGGAATAAGAGAGATAAAAGAATCATTTAATGACTCTTGTAATTTCCATGTTACAAAGAACTTGATAACCAAAATAGTAACATCCTCTTCAACTACACTCCAATGCGTTTAAAAAAATCCTGGTGGGTATCCACCAGGACTCGGAGAATCCCAAGAATTCATCTCAAACAACACAGACTTTATCTCCTCTTTATCTAGAATTTTAACAAAATCAAAGTTTTCCTCATCAGTTATAACATTGGGGATAATAGTATCAAAGATCTGATCTATTCGATTCCCAGACATAGAACTAATACTAGAAAAATGATTTTTTAATAATTGATCAAGTTGTTCTTTACGCTCAATCCAAATATACAAGAATCCTCTCCAACTCTAAGAGAGTGAAAGGAAGCATTGATTATGGTTTTTATTATCAAGCCTATCCCATTTGCATTAGAAGGATACAGTGATGCTACCTGAAAAATGTAGAATCCAATTCCAAGTCGACTGGTGGATGAATATTTACATTAGGAGGTGTTGCTGTGTCTTGGATTTCCAAGAAGCAGACTTGTATTTATGACTCAACGATGTTGTCGGAATTGATAGCGTTAACTGATGCATGTAAGGAGGCGGAATGACTTAGGAACTTACTTGTTGAAATCCCATTTTGAAAGAAGCCATCTCCAGCAGTCTTGATTAATTGTGATAATCAAGCTACTATCTATAATGTCTCTAATGGAAAGTCTAGACATGCAAGCCTTAGACATCAATAGTAAGACAATTACCCAAGAAAGGGGTAGTTGCTTTGAACTATATTGAAACAAGTAAGAACTTGGCAGACCCATTTACGAAAAGCCTTCCAAAGGCAGTGGTTTCAATAAAGTATAAGGAAATGGGACCAAGGTCTTTGAATGAAGTTTGATCACCCATAGCAGAAACACAACCTATATATGTTTTGGAAAGGATAAACAAGTTCAATGTGGTACCAACAAGTTAAGGAAGTGATTATGGTGCACTAAAATCAAAACTTCCCATTTTCTTATTAGTGCAGGTTTCTGCAAGAAAACAGGATGGATGAAAATCCTTAATAAGTCTAACTTTTATCACAAGGTGTCTCGTAGAAATAACTTCGAGACTTACCTATATGAGTATGGAAATAAGGCAGTTTCCTAAGAGAATAAGACCGTTCTCTAAAGAAGACTCATGAATTCAGGATTTAAGCACATGGCCATTTACGTGCTAGCTACAGAACACACTATCTTCTGAAATCAATATGTGTGGAGATTCTGTTTTTATCACTAGGGTTACTTGGTTCAAGACTAGTTTCACCACTGAACCTCGATAAGGCTTTGAATTTCTTACACTAAGTGAAGGTTCAAATCCAAAAGATAACTATCACTTATTTATTGGTTTTCAATGATGATGCTTATTCTCAACTGAGCGTGAACTATGTTGGCTTGATCCCCTCGTGTACGTAGGCAGTCACTTTGTGATGCAGCCACTCTGATTTAAAAGTTTTTTACTTTTTTTTTTCTCATTTTTTTAAAATAGAGGGAGAATGTTGGATATTTTCAATGTTTGCCGCTATCAGGGGGGGGGGGGAGGGGGGCGTAGCCCCTCCAGGTTGTGTTCGACCTATTTTGGGTTTCTTCTGGTTTTGAATTTTGAAAACATATCTTGGTTTCCAGAAATTTCTATCGACACGTCTCTTCCCATAGGGTTTTCTTCTGAAGAGAAACCATTAATGGATGCCCGTTGAAAGTGTCGGTTGGAGATGAAAAGCCATCTCCAAAAGGCATGAATCCTCTTTAAATAGCGAAGGTTTTCTCCCATTCCAATATATCAAAAAGCAATATGTTTTCTTCTTCTCTAATAGCATCATCAAAACCTTATACAGTGTGATTGTTGGTCGGGTCAAGGAAGTACAATCCTTGAATTCGATTACTGTGTTAGGGCTTCATTGAATTCTGGAGGCATAATTCAAGAGACCTGTTGTACTCGCCAAGTTAATTGGTAAAGGTCGAATTATTGTCTAAAAGAATCGAAAGAGTCTTGAAGTCAGGGGTACACCATTGTTTTGTTTCTGTTTTCATCCTCTAGTTTTTAACCCAATTTTTCCAACACGTTTTAGGAAAAGTGATACTTTCAATCAGTTTCAGGAAAAGTGATATTTTCACTTTTTCAATTTGGCTTATTTTTAGAGTTTCTCCAATGGCATGTGTGTGGAGATAAATGTCAAAATCCACCTAGGATACACATCCATTTTCTCTAAAATCATTCTCCAACCATGATGTCTTAAACCAATGTATATATGACTTTGGGTAGACAATGTCAAGGAGAATGTCAAGTTTTAGACATTTCCCTTGACATTGTTTACCATCCTAATCAGCTTTTAATTAATTGAATTGACTTTAATATATTAACTAACCAGTTTTAGCTTTAGCAAAATTTTAATTATGGAAAATAAAAATTATACTAATTAAATGAAGATGTTACATGCAATACCATTGGAGATGGATTTTTTTTCCTCCCTAATTTTAAGGAAAAACAGATCGGGGATGTCTTATTTGTGTTGCCACATAGGAAGCACACACAATGACCATTGAAGAAGCTCATAAGCAAATATAAGCCTGTGAAAGTATATTTGTATAAGCCTACCCAAACATAATGATTATTTGTTTCGTTTCTTTTTTCGTTGGGCCGTACCCACCGTGGCATCGGTGTTCTAGTGTATTTCTACACCAGTTCCGACGAGAAGATGAAATGCCTAAGCACATTTTAGACATCTCATCGTGGATTTTTATTCTTAGTACCAATGTATCTTCATAGATGCCAGGACAATGGCTCAAGATTCAACCCTCTCGCAACATAAATTTGTGAGATTGTGTTCAATTTCCCCCTATGAAAATGTTATTTCTAAGCATTATAATCGGTGCACTCAACTATTGTAAGTAACCTAGCTTAATCCTATACAATTTCAAACCTGCTTCATGTTTTCCTTCGCTTCCTTTCATTATATTGTATGTATTTCAATTCCCATCGAATATTATTAGCATGATTTACTTTGTAGGCTGCACAGGGAAGCTTATGAAGTCATTCTTTGAGAATGCAAAGAAACCTGCCTGATTAATGGAGAGATTCATGTAACTCACAAGACCAATTCATTTCATTGTGAATGGGATTTACAAGGGTTGGCATCTTTAACCGGTCTATGTTTGATTGAAGAAGTAGGCTTCAAAAATGCGGATTATCCTGGTTACAATAATAAGTCTGGAATGAATGGTGTACGAATGGATGAGAACCTTCGAGTGCCAACCCAAAGAAAGACATACAAATTTGGACATGGTTAGAATATTTTATGTTATTCCTACTGTTTGTATGGGATTTGGATGGACATTTTTTGTTCTACATGGAGGCAACAATGTTCATCATATATTTATTTTTATTTTTTTTAATTCACTGTTTATGTAAACCAATCTTATCATCTCTCGGACCATATATTTTAATGAACGAACAAATAGGATAACACATAAAACTAGCTAGAGCTTCATCCTTCATGTTTGGATTTTTGTTTCTTATGCTCTATTGAGGCTCCCCATGGAAAGCAATTGGGATTTCAGCAGAGGTCATCGAAAACAAAAACAAAAGGAGTCGTACACAAGAAAGAGCTTGGGAAAATGGAAACCAACAACACTAAAACTCAAGTAACAAAGATCAAGTATACTCAAGAACATAACAATATCTCATCAAACCAACAACAATCAAGTACTCAATGTCATAAACAGATCAATTCTCATGAACCTAGACTCTCAATCGATGTTGATACCTGGAGTGAAATTACAGATGGAAACCCAAAAGATACTATTACTCATGCAAACATAACTCATAAAAAACCCAACCTTACAAAAACGAAACTCATCATCCACTTGATATTCAGAAATCTTCATCCATGGAAAAGAAAAGGCAACAACAGTTTGCTTCAAGACTTTCTACCTCCCTTCTTTGCCTTTGACAATGAAGCCCCGCCCTTAACCTTCTTATCTTCTTTGTTTTCCTCCTCTCGCTTCTATGATTGAAGTGGTATCGAATCTAAATCTATAACCTCTTTGCCTCCTAACCACCGAAGTAACAAAAGTTGGCCATGGCATAGGGAAAACCTCTCCATCGGCGCGTGCAAGCATGTCGACTTCTTCTGCTGGCACCCATGTCTTGAAGATTGGAACAGTATATAGGGGTTTATGGTTATATGCATATCTTAGTTTTTGGTCTCCTACCATGTCTCTACTCATGAACTTTCCTCTGTATGAAAAACTGTTCTTCTTAACCGGTTTCTATGTCTTCAAAAACTCTTTTAAACTCGATTATATAGACCCAAATAGGAATAGGCATTTAATTCATTCTCAGTTTTTGAATCATAAGTCGATCAAAATCTCTTTAGCGTCCATAATTTTCATTACTCATAGTCTTTACTGCAATGGAAAACAGAGTGTTTTAACTCACACTACTAATCTGTCTATTGATTTCCCAACGTTTTCAGGCGGTAGAACCATCCCGGCGGCCTCCCTTATCCGTGCTCCAGTCCAGTCCACGCAGTTCACTTTGACTTTGGTCCTTGGGATATGGGTTAGCCTTTGTCACTATCCTATTGCTATGTCGTACATTCTCAGGCACATGGCCTCCAGCTCTCAACGCACTCCACCAAAAAACCTCAGCCTAGGAGACAAAGTAACCTTCAAAATTTTCCTCACTCTAAAGTTTGTTCAATTGCGGCATTACAAGCCAAGGAGCATTAACTGCACATACCAGCTCTTGTCATACAAAAGCAACTTTCCCCCAACCTGTTCTCTCCCTTGTTTCTTTCTGCAGCAAGTCGATCCACTTCCATACTCTTCATGCAGAAGCACACTAAAGAATCTTAGTACTTGGATTATCAGTAGTCACGTGAACTATTTTGTCCTTTGGTTCTGCCACCATAAAATCTCTTACTCACAAAATTCAAATATGCACCCCAGCTTGAGGGTACACATTACTTCCTCCCTTGAAGCAAAGAATTAAAATCATAAATAATACTCAAATTTATCACTGTATGATTCAAGATTCAAGTACCAAACTTCTTTCCTAATGGCATCTACCTCTAAAGCTCATCTTGTTGAAGAAATAACGAAGCAATGAAATCTAATCAAATTGCTCTTGATCCATTACGACTTGTGGTGGTCCTTAGTAGAGATTCCTTAAAACCAAAGCCCACTCAAGACGATAAATGGAGTCTTTGTTGGAAAGCTTCATACCAATATCCTAATCAATCACCAGGAAGCACAAAACTACGCAAGAAAATACTGGAATCTCAAAAAAGAGGTGATTGTTACTCCTTTCAACAAGAAGAAGAATTTTTTTCACTTCAAATTCCATCATTTCTTTGATATACTACTTTGTTAACTATCCAAAACCTTGGATGATTCATGAAGCTATTTTATCCATCATTCAAATTCCCTTTGAAGGAGTCCACAAAATAAGAGATGAAGAGTTTGAAAGAGTTCTCATAAGCATCACTATGAAGAGAGTACCAAATGATTATATAACTTTCAGTGCTCTAGAAAGTATATCAACACCAGCAGGGAAGATGGTCCTCTTCAAAGACCCATATGGAAGAGATTACTATGAAAAAAATGTTGAAGTCATGGTTGATATTGATGTTAATCATATTCTCCCTTTCGGGACAGATTGTATTGTTGATGGAGTTAAAGTCTGGATCGAGTTCTCATACTCTATACAACCTTTCAAGATGTGCCGATTCATGTAGAACTCTAGACCACTCCAAGAATGTTTGCACTCCTAAAAGAAGAGAAATATTAGTCGCAAATCTTGCTTTGAGGACAACTCACCTCATTAATCCACTTTTAACAATCACAACTTGGAAATCACTGAAAGTTCTTCTCCTGCAACAACTAAATCTCCAAATAAAGTTGGTGTTTCAAACCTCAATGCAAACCCATTTGCTTTGCTTGCTCGAGATCCACAACTGTCAGAGCTAGAAAGGATGTCAAACATAAGACTCAAAGGCAATACTTCTCAAAGCCCTCATACTCAAGGTGTAAATTCAGTGCACACTCCTCCGGAAGATCCAAGTGGTGATCCCAAGTTTCACAGCTTGAGCTTCACCAAGTAACAATTAACAAAAAGACTATAATGTTGCAGGCAAGCAGGTTGGAAAATTTCTCCTATAACCCTTTCCAAAACCGAGTCAGCACAGTCACAGCTATTGAAAAACAAGTTAACCATGAGCCCAAATACCCACCAGGTTTCGGCCCAAATCCAAATTATCCTAAAGCTACATCGTGCAAACCCTCTGGTATTCCTTCAAAATCCAGAAAATGGAAAAGAGATGAAAAGCAAAAAAACTCTACTCAAACCCTAAGCAACCAATTTGGTTATCACAACTCACCAATAGAAATAGGAAAAAGAAAGGATTATCCTTCCCCTTACTCAAGCCAGAAAAAACCCAAATCTGATCCTAAGAATTCTCAAAACCCTAGTTTATGGTCCCTCTCAATCCCTAATAATCCTGAAATTCAAAACCTAAGCTTTAACGCTGGGTCTCCGGGAAACTTACCTAAGTGCATTAAGGGCAAAAAACCCATTAAGTCTCAAAAGGCGGTTAAAGGAACAAAGGTTGGAATCACTGGAAAGGAGCAAGGATTTAAGATGGTGATGATGGAGGTTCTTCGCTGGAAAATTTGGATGCAATCTCTAACTGGGTTTTTCTACCAATCATCTTCTCCTATTTACTTATTTACAATCAAGATGAATTTGTTTGCCTTTTACATTTAAATTACTTTTGGTATGAAGGTAGAACTTTGAATTTTTTAAGTTTTGGATATCCAATGAGTGTCTTACTTAAGCGGTTGTTAGACTCATAGCATGGAGCTGTCAAGGTTTAGGGCAACCCCATACTAGACCTTTTGACTAAAAAAACTTGTTAACTCTCATGAACCTAATATTCTTTTTCTCTCTGAAACAAAACAAATGCATCATTTTGTTGAAAAACTCGCATGACTCTCTTTTCTATAACATGGTTTGCCAAAATCTGTTGGTCTAGTACAGGGTCTTGTTGTTGCGTGGGATAACTCCACTAAACTCTGTTGTTCTTTATAAGGATGATAATCGGATAAGCTGTCTTTGTTTGGGATGAAAAGACTAAAGGCGAGTGGGTGTTGACTTGTATGTATGGTAGCCCGTATAAAGATGCTAGAAAGGATGAATCTTGGAAGTTTGTTGTTCAAATGAGTGAGACCATGATTAAACCTTGGTTAGTCTTAGGTGACCTTAATGTCATTCTTAGTCAGGAAGAAAAAAGAGGAGGAAACCAAGCTAAGGAAGCTGATATTAGAAAATTTAACACTCTTTTCAACCAATCTGGTCTAAAGGATGTAGGTTACATTGGCTTTCCTTACACTTGGTCCAACCAACAATGTGGTTCTGACCTGATTAAGGAAAGATTAGATAGAGGAATGGCGAATGGATCTGGTTAACCCTTTTCCCTAATGCTATTGTTAGACATCTAAATCACATAGGCTCGATCACTCATCTATCTTGATGACGACATTACATGTCAAGAGGGTTTCAAACCCTTCAAATTTTTTGATCTTTATCGAGAATGAACAAAGATGTAGAGACATTATTAAAAACTCTTGGGAAACTAGGATCATTGGCTCTCGTGCCTTTGTTGTTGCAGTGAATAGATTAGCCACTTGTTAAGAAGGAAGTTAGTCTGTGGAATCGTAATGATTTTGGGAAAATTAAGAATAATCTTGTTGATCTCAATAATAAGCTTGACACTTTAATGGCTGACCACTCCATTAGATTAAATGACAAAAATATCATAGAAACTAAGAATGCTATTCAGAAATTGAATGATTATGAGGAAGAATTTTGGAAAATAAAAGGTAGAGAGAACTTTATAAATTTAGGGGACAGAAACACTCACTACTTTCATCGAAATGCTATCATTAGGCAAAGAAGAAATAGAATTGCGGGGTTATATGATAGCAACAACAACTGGGTTGAAGGTAGGGATCAAATAGCTAACTGTCTAAATTTACATTTTGAAGCCCTTCTCACTACTTCACTCCTGTTATTAATAAAGACATTGTCAATGCGGTTCCTAATTCTATAAGTGAGTCGATAATATTAAGCTAATGGTCTCTCCCTCCGAGGCGAGATCCATGATGCTCTCGTTTGGTATGCCTCTAATTCTAGCCCGGGTCCAGATGGTTTCCCGCTTGCTTTTTCAAAAAAACTGGTGCATTGTTAAAAAGACATTATAGACACTGTGAGAGCGTTTTTTTTCAAAGTGGGCATATGCTCAAACAACTAAATCAAACCTTTATTTCCCTAATCCCTAAAATCCTCCACCCCCTGGCCCCTAGGAGACTATAGACCTATAAGTCTATGCAACATAACTTATAAGATTATCTCTAAAGTCATGGCCAATTAGACTAAAACCTTTACTTGATAGATTGATATCTCCATATCAATCTACTTTTGTCAAGCAAAGACTTATCTCAGACAACATTCTTGTTGCTCATGAGATAATACATGCTATGAGAAGAAAAGAAAATGTAAAACTGAGTTTATGGGTTTGAAAATTGACATGTCTAAGGCCTTCGATAGAGTTGAATGGGATTTTCTCATTGCAATCCTACGGAAAATGGGTTTTGTGATGGTTGGTGCAATCTCATTCTTGATGCATTAGTACTAGTCACTCTGCCATTCTTATTAATGGTGTTCCTTGCAAGCCTTTCAAACCCACTAGGGGCCTAAGACAAGGGGACCCTCTGTCCCCTTATTTGTTCATTCTTTGCATGGAATCCTTTTCTAGAATGCTCTCGATCTTTGAAAGTAAGGGCCTCATTTCTGGTTTTAAGATAAATAAGCATTGTCCTTCAATCAGTCCATCCTGCTCTTTGGCGACGATTGTTTGATTTTTTCAAAAGCTAATACTCCACAAAGTAAAAACCTCTTGAAACTTTTAGAGGATTATGGTAGTACTATACAGTCGGATGATAAATTTCTTCAAATGGCATCTTTTCACTCCTCACATATCTAATAGTCTTGGCAAAGATATCATAAACATTCTTCATGTGAAAAAAATTAGGATAAATGACAAGTATCTAGGAGGCCCTCTCTTTACGCATAAGTCTAAAATTGCTTGTTTCGATAGCCTAATTGTTAACATGGGAAGCCGTCTTAAAGGTTGGAAGAGTGAGTCTATGTCTCCTCCGGGTAGAGGTATCATGGCCAAAGCGTTACGGAATCTTTGCCTGTCTATAGTATGTCTACTTTTATCCTCCCTAAAACTACTACCAAGAGAATTGAGAATACCATACGTGACTTTTGGTGGGGCAAGCTAGGCCCTAAGAAAGGCATGTATATAAAAGGTTGGCGGGGTCTTTGTAAAAGTAAGGAAAAAGGTGGTAATGGATTAAAAAAAAAGTAGATCTTATGAATCTTTCTCTCATTGCCAAGAATGGTTGGAGGCTTTTCCATCAACCTAATTCTATCTTTTCTAAAACCATGAAAGGAAGGTACTTCCCTTTAACTAATCCTTTTCATGCTACCCGTAATGAGGGATCCTCTTGGGCACGGAAAGGTGTCTATAAAGGCCTTATGATTCTTAAAGATTTCTCCATCCTGGGAAATTGGTAAGGGTACCAATGTTCATATACGGACCGACAATTTGGATTCCGATGAAGAAGGCAAACCTATTAGATCACTTAGACACGAAGTTAATTCTAGGTTCAAAATGGTGAATGAGCTAATGAGTGGCCGGTTGGAATATGGTGATCCTAAATCAGTTTTTTGAATGGGATGTCATAGCTAGAATTCTTACTATCTCCCCTAATCGATCTAAGGATGATACCCTTAGATGGCTGGATAATAAACAAGGAAATTTCACTAGTAAATCTCTATATAACCTCCTAGATAAAAAAAGACTCTCAACCAACTGATGTGCTTGCTAAGAAAATTTGGAAGCTTGGTGTCATTCCCAGAATTCAATTTTTTATATGGAAAATGAAGAGTAACATGCTGCCATTTAGTGGTCACCTATCTAGGTATATGAGTTACATAGACCCTATCTGCACTCTCTGTAATAATAGCATTGAAACAGGTGAACATTCTCTGATGTCTTGCAACTTTGCTAAAGGCATGCCCGGTCTCATTGCTCCTAAGCTTAGAAACTGCTAGTAATGGTTTTAATAACTGGAGGATCGGTGTCTGTAATTGGTTCTCTTCCAATCATCCTGATACTCATTGGGGCCCTTGGGCTTGTGTTTGCGCAACCATCGTTGGTTCATATGGAAAGGGAGATGTGATAATGTTTTTGAAAGAGCTAAACCTGTCCTAAAAACACCGCTACCCAAATTATTAATCATCTCAACTCGAAATGGTGATGAAGCAAAACTATCTGGGTAGACAAAATGAAAGTTTGATGGAACCTCCAGGACCAACATCTCAATCAACATATCTCTTTTGCTTACATGACCATTATGAACTCTGTCACAGGACTAACAGGCATTGGCGTTTGCATATTAGGTACCTCTGGAGAAATACTTGGAAGAAGAACCAGGTGTACCAGAGTCCACGACAGGGAGGAAGGGGAGTGCATAGCTGTGAAGGAAGCTGTAGATTGGGCCACCCTCCTCAACTCGCTAAGCTTCAATCTCATGGGATGCAACAAGAATATAACAACAACTCTACAAGGTGGAACTAGAAGTACCGGCTGGAGGACAAATGAAAAAAATAGACCAAATCATCTTGAGTCTCAAATCTTTTGAGAAAGTCTTTTGCAAAACTATCAAAAGTAGTAACTTTCCGATCTTAAAAATTTAGCGGCTATAGGCTGCAACACTCAAAGTCCTCAGGCATGGGAGGCATCTTTATTTCCAACTCTTTGTCAGTAAGTTTCTCTTTATCTATAAAAAAAAATAAATGGAAAGCAATTGCAGTCTTTACATGATGGAGAGCCCAAACTGGCCCTAGAGATACTGAGAACCCCATAAATAGAAATGATACAAAGATTTTGTTTCTTTATTTATAAAAATTAGCAAGAAGCAAAAGGTAAAGCAACAAACTTTCAGAATGTATACAAAAAACCAGGGCACTTAAGAAATCCTGTTTACAAGACTGATAATATACATAAGAGTAGCCGACAACTTGAAGCTCTGTACGTAATTCCTAGATTATGTACTAATACCAAACCTACTTTAACGGCCCACAATTCTTCCATATTGCTTCCCATTGTGGAAAATGTGTCTTGTGAAGGCAGCATTCTCTGATCATAGTATTCCACCTGTACCTGCAAGATGATTAGAATTCGCTGCTCCATCATTATTCAATTTAACATAAACTGCAGGAGGAAAAGTAGCTTTAACGAATGCCTGATGCAATACCGACTCTAGGTTAATTTGCTAATGCTGGAATATAAAAGGTATAATGCAGTTGTAGAGGCTTCGATTGTTTTAATGACACACTAAGTATCACCACCCTTTCTCATAGGTAAAATCTGTACAAAATTAATATTCAACTCGGGGTTGTTTGCCTGACTGCGGCACAACACTCAATAGCTACCACATTATACAACAAGTCAAGTCTTATGTCGAATTGTGCATCTATCTGATCTTATGTTCAACCATCTACCACATTCAAAAAGTTTCATCGAATTCTTAGACAAACATAATGATATATAACTCACCACCCTGCAGCCTTTTTTATTCTGTGATGATGTCTCAACCAGTTCGTTCTAGGAGCATCTTTCTAGATATTTACCTGCATTTAACAAATATGAAATCAGACCAAGTCTTTTAGATCCACGGTTAAGCCTCTTTAAGCATAGCCCATAAAATGGAACAAGAATATTGAACTTACATGAAGGATAGAACAAGGGCGCGAAGAAAATTGAGGACGATAAAGTATCTGAGCACTGTATTCATCTTAAATCCAATGAACCGACATTAGCATTGCAACTGAATCAAGAGAAGAGAATCAATCCATGGTCTGTTCCTGCTTCCAATACTTAGGTTATTTCATCTTAAGTTATTTCATCGTTTGAGATTGGAGAAAATCCTCCAGTTTTTAATGTATCCGTCTACACAGTCGGCACAAACCACTGGATCGGGCATTATACATATCTTTCTCTTTCTCCGTTGATTATTTCTCCAGACTCCTGATTCAAAACAAAATATATTTTTATGTGTGATCATGAAATAGAATTCGACGGATAATTAATTTCTATCACTTACCCAATCTTCGAATAAATGGCAGATCGGTAGTGGCGATTGATCAGCTTTCTGAGGGTTTTGAATATTTACCCAATCTTCGAATAAAGGCTATAAAATCATTAAAAAAAGAAAATATTAAAAGAAGATCAACGCTTACTAAGTAATTAAAAGGGTTAGTAAGTAATTGTAAAAAAGAACAAGTAAAGTGAACTTACCTTGAATGATGAAGATGCATGGTAAGGTTGGATTGATTGAGTCAGGTACAAAACTGATGCTGTGACCATCCTCGACCAATCTATTTAGTCTAAAACAAATACGAATCAAAAAAATATCTTTCAGAAGAATCTTTGGATTACAAAACAAAGAAAAATGATAAGATTTTTATTAATTCCAAAAAAAAAAAAAAAAAATGAAATGAAGATGGTAATCACTTACGTTTGAGAGGAGATATCATTGTGCTCAATGATTTGCTGCTGATGTTGTTGATCATCAACATCAGATGCCATGATGATTTGTGGCGGCGGTGGTTTTTGAGGCGGCCGGTTGAGATGCAGATGTGAAACTAAGAAGAGAAGAATGAAATTTTGGGTAGGAAGCCCTAATGAGGGGGGCTTAAATAGTTAGGCTAAATAGACATAGGGAAGTGATAAAGTTGATTACACCTCCCTTACATCACTTGTATATACAAATATTGGAGCATTTATTTAGATTTTGGATGTTCCGTAGAAATATTTCCGGTTACGCTGAAAAATTTAAGTCGATTATGCAATAGATTTTGAAATACGAGATAAAATTTAAGTCTAATTGTAGTCCTCAAATTAGACTTAAAATTGGAGCATTATGCAATAGATTTTAATGTATCCGTCTACAGTTGGCACAAACCACTGGATCGGGCCTTATACATATCAAGGATGAAACTGGATTCATCCTGGCTTATAATTAAAATATAGCAAGGATGGCTTGGATACATCTGTGTAAAATAAAAATAAGAAAAATATTTGAAAATGGACGGGATGAAATCGGTTACATCCGCACTTTTTTTTAAATTTTTGTCCATTTAAACAGTATCTTTTTAATTTTTGGCTATTTAAACGGTATCAAAACCCAAGTGTCTTTTTCATCCAGGAATTGTAGATTTTGGTCTTTTTGACCAATTTTGTGATTCAACAAATGGTCAGATAATGAAGTTATATTATAGCTACGAAAGCACCCAAAATTAATTACCAACGTATCTTCATTAATCTTAATGCATTTTGTTGGTTCATCTTTAACCAATCAATATGTATATAGTTGAAGAATAAGTATAGAAATCACATACTAGTATCAAAAATGTTTGATTTACAATTTCATTAATTTAATGTAATTAATTCCCGAATATAAGAGCCGCATCTGTTGGGAAAACTATCAAATTCCAACTGCATTTTACACCAACTGACAAATGATTCTTTGAGGAATCGAGCTAAGAATTAAGCAATTTATGCAACATAATATACACAAAATCCTAATCACTAATGTACCGGTCAACACCTCCAAACATGACTAATCAGTCATAAATTAAGCTGAACAAAACAAACAAACAAACAACTTGAAACTTATCCGAATTCAACAATCGCATATTCTTACCGATATATATATAATCCGAATCTGATGAGCTTTTGCAGTTACAATTTGAATGAAGAACTTGTCAAAGAAAAACTAAAAGATAAATCATCTTTGACAAATCAATGGTGAGTTTTTAGGGAGCCATTACCTCGGAAACATACATAAATAAGATCTTGGTTAACAATCTCATTGAATAAAGGAATCTCAAAGCTTAATTCTTAGAATCCGTAGGCAGAAATGAAAACGACGAGAGGAAAAAAATCATATTGGCGGTCTCTGTGATCTCCAGGATTAGTAATCAGATCTTGCATCTCTGATTGCTGTTGGTGCTCATTTGTCTGTGGTTGTTGTTCAGAAGAGTTGAGTTCCCCCTCTTGTGAAACCACAAGATACCTCCGCACAAAGATTTAAACCAGAATCACACAACTTGAATCTCAGAACTGCCGTCCGAGGTTCCTACTTGTGGAGTGGATTTGGCCGGAACAAGTCGCGGAATATTAGAACCATGAGAGGAGAAATCATTATGCTATTGCTATCCATTCGTTGTGTGTTCTGATGTCCATCAGCTCTGTGTAATGTAATGCTTTCCATAAAAACCCAAAATTCTTCCATTTATATCAATAACCCATTTCTCGATCAGATCTCATCTCTGAGATTTTTCAACACCGCCGGCTTCACTCTGGTCTCTCTTCCTGGCTTTTACTCTCTCACTTTTCTCTCTTTTTATTCTATTACAATTCTAGGGTTTCTTCTTTCGTTTTTATAGGTAACAAGAAATTGTGATTTACCAAAATATCCTTTAAATCTGACCTACCTTTGAGTTCGAGCCCGGGCCTTTAGACTTTGGAGTACACAACCCAAAGCCACCGCTGATTCGGCTAAAGACTTTTGGTTCTGTACATAAAACGATTGCTCCGTCACTTGACTTTGATCGTAAGTAAAAATATAATATAGTGTTTTCATTTTCATAACTTAATTTCTGTTTTCATTGTCATATCTTGCTACTCCATCCAATGGTCGCCGTAATTGGACGAAATATGTAATTGGGGCCTAGTAAAATATGTCTATATCTTGATATTGATCATGTGGCAAATTTCGGACCACAATGGCATGTTTATGGTTATGCTCTTTTTTTTTTTTGGATTAGGAACATTTTAATCATGCCATAATCAAACAGCTCGAGAGACCAGACTTAACATGAATGTAGCCACCGGAACCCTGAGAGATTAGCACTACTTCCATAGCTATATGCATTTTCAATATTCTCTTTCACTTGAATAGGGCAGTTCGGATGATTTCCCCTCTAGTTGGCCTGCTTTCCCAGCTATTGACCACTTTACTCAGACGCATCCCAAGCACATGAAATTCAACATTGGGGAGATTTCGGCTCACAACATCTATATTGTACGTAGGTTTGCAGATAGACTATGAGATGTAAACAGCCTCACAAAGTGTGGATTTTGGGTCAGAGAGCGGTTATCTTATTGGATCATTGGACAGTGTTTGGATTAATAGATATGTGACAGGAAAATTTTGACTGCAGTAGATTTTGACTTACGAGATAAAATTTGTGTACAGATTACCCATATGAAAAATTTCCACAGAGAAATTGTGGATCAATTTAATATCAACGGATTATTCATGTGGCAGATTATTTATGGCTATGGTGCTGTTTTTTTTTGGGTTACGAACATTCTAATCAATACCATAATGTCTCAGCCTAACACCTGCCTATATGATAGCATAAAAACATGACTAATCAGTCATAAATCGAGCTGAATGTAAACAAAAGCAAATGATTACCCATATATACGATCTTGATTTTCCTTTTTTTAAACAAAGATAAATCAACAAAAGCAGGCTTTAAACAAAAGATACAATATTTGCTAAAAAAAAATCAATAAAGCAGATAAATCATCTATAAAAAAAATCATTCAAAGTGAATCTTCAGAGAGACATTTCCATATAAACAACCAGATATTCCTAACGATATTCTTGGTTTACAACCATGGATTCCATTTCAGAATCTATATGCAGAGGTTCCCACATACGGAGATCTTGCTCAGCAAAGAAGCAAGCCTGACAAAGATATTAAAATTTTGAGAGGAAAAATCATTATGATACGATCTATTGTGTGATCGCCTTTTTTTTATGATCAGATCTTTGAGATTTTAACACCGCCGGCAAGACCGGACTCTCTCCACTTTCACTCTCTTTCTATTACAAAAATGAATTTCTAGGGTTTTTCTTTTGTTTTTATAGATAACACGACATTGTGATTTACCAAAATATCCTTTGAATCCGATTTACCTTTGGGTTTTATCCGGGCCTTTAGACTTTGGATTACACAACTAAAGCACGGCTAATCGACTTTGAGTGATAACAACGGTTGTCATATAATTTACTTGCTCTACTTGTTTGGCTAAGACTTCTAATTATGCACAAAACATGGCCGCTACATCACTTGATGGTAAGTAAAAATATACGGTAGAACTTCGATAAATTAATTACCTTGCTAAAATAATAAAGTTCTTTGGTCCCAATTAGCTTTGTATAAGCTAAAGTTTAACTCGATAAATAAATAACTTTGCTAAAATAATAATTTTCTTTGATCCCAACATTATTAATTTATTGAAGTTTCTTGTAATCCACTAGCTAGTGTTTTCATTTTCATAATCTAATTTCTCTTTCATAACTGTTGAACTAACTTGAGATCCTCATTTCTTCCTACTCTGAAGGGCGCCGTAGTTTAGACGAATTGAAAAGTCGGGGTGATAATGTAATGCATAAATAAGTTAGATGTGCTCAATTTCCCCTATGGATATGTTTTTAAGCATTTTAATCGGTGCACTCAACTATTGTGTGTTTTAATTCCCTATGAATACTACTAATTAGCTTGATCTGCTTTGTATTATAATTTGTGAAGTTATTCCTCGAAAATGCAAAGAAATTGCTTGCAGTTAAGTTAATGCAGAAATTCATACATACAACTCAAGACCTATCGGATTATCCAATGACTGGGAGGGAACTACCAGAAGAAATAAGGAATATAGTGCCTCGTAAATGGAAATGATCAAAAATTAGAGTGCGAATTCGTGCACACTTCTTAACGAGTGTATATTTCACATTTTAATCTCTACCCTTGATTTAATTTAGGGAGTTCTGTAACGAGGGTCGTGATTCTAAACATGGAGGGTAATGGGGTTATCCGTTAAATAATCAACCAATCAGAAGAATATGTGAAATATACACTCTTTAGAGGAGTGTAAACAGATTTGCACTCCAAAAATTATCTTCTTTTATGAACAAATTAGTAACGAACACGTTCAGCTGAGGTGAAAATCGTAAAAAAGCTTCACCATTTTATTTCCTGCCATCCTCATTTGGGTGGCTTTACATCACCGGAAAGCCCTCCTTATTACAGCATCGAGACAAAACCTAAACCGAGAAAGAGGGGGAGGATTTGACTAACACAAGGATAATTAGCCTGCTTGTCTAATAATAAATCGGCACGAGAATTAGACTCATGAAAGTTGTCGATAAAAGAAGCATCTTTGAAAGGTGAGCTAACGCAACAATATCTTTGAGAATGTGAATAAAAAACCAGGGCATCCATTTACAAGACTGATAATATACATAAGAGACATTGACAACTTGAAGCTTTGTAATTCCTAGATTATGTGTTGATAATAAACCTTCCTTAATGGCAATGATTCTGCCATGTTGTTGACATTGTGGAAAATGTGTTTCGCAAATTAAGGCTGCAAGATGAAGGTACCATACTACTACCATTCTCTGATCCAAGTATTCTACTGTACCTGCAAGATAATTAGAAGTGATGGACTCCATGCAGAATAAACATAACTGCTGGTGGAAAAATCCATCCAATTTTAACAACGGGTTTAAATAATATGGGAGGTGGAATCTGAGAAACAGATAAATTTTGTAGCTTTACTGAATTCCTGAAGCAAAACTGACTCAATTTTGAACTGCTGCTAATAAAATATACAAAAAATTGGTTAAAAAGACCAAAATCAACAATTCCTAGGTGAAAAGGACATTTAGATTTATATAATGTTTAAATGGACAAAAATGTAAAAATAGTCAGGATGTAAACAGTTTCATCCTACCAATTTTTAAATACTTTTTCTTATTTTTAATTTACATCGAGGATGCATCAGTTTCATCCTTGTTATTTTTAAGTTCAAATCGGGATGAATCGGTTTCATCCTTGCTATTTTTTTAGTGTCCATTTCACCCATACTAATTTTTACTCGTCCATTTGAGCCATGTTTTAAAAATATTTTGACAAATGACCCATTTTCTGTAAAATATAAGTTTATGGAGATTCAATGAACCATAATATAAAAGGTATAATACAGTTGGATAGAGGCTTCAATTGTTTCGAGTGATAATGGTAGTAAGAGACAGTCAAAATTAAGATGGGGCTGAGGAGGAGATAGTAAACCCGCATTGCGTACCGACCTTATCCCAATCTTTGACAAACTATAGAACATTTTAAGAATAGATGATCTAATGATTTTACAAAATATTTCATCTAAGAAAAATCAAAACATTTTATGCATCCTTCATTTCTGAACAATGATGAATTTGCTAGTTCCTTGCTATATCAACAACATCCCTACATTAAACTTACAACGATATTCCAGATTACACAAGTTACGTGCTAAACTTGTAAGATGTCACCAGATATTTCTCTTTGGCATATATCTGTAAAAATTTATAATCAACTAAGTTTTGTTCGCCTAATTGAGGCACAATACTCATTAGCCACCACATATACAACAAGACAAATCTCATGTCGAATGTGCTCCTTATTTTATCTAATCTTATGTTCTACCATCTACCACATTCAAACAGTTCTCATCTGATAATCACAAGGATATAAAACTCACCGCTATATAGTCACGAGATTTCGTGCACTTAAAGGCTCGATTCTTTTTATAGCCAAATTGGATGGGTAAAGTTTTAAAATCTTAATATTTGTAAATATTAATATATAATTTTGCTTACGAAATAATTAACTTACCTTGATTCTTTTTTATAGCCAAATTCTGGATGGGTTAGTAGGGCTCCAAGTTGGAACTAGGGTTTATTATGTTTAGAACTAGAAGAAGAGAAGAGTTGTGAAGAGAAACAATTGTGTTTATTAAGAGAATTCTCTATATCTTACATCATGACCGAACTGTGTATTTATATATACAACTAGATTTCCTAAGATACAAGAGACCTATTAAAAGGAAACTCTACAAGTTATACATAACAATTACTTGTATATTACGTTAACTCAATACCCCTCAAGCGTAACGGGTCATCACGAACCGTGAGCTTGGATCGTAACATAGCAAAACGATCTTTAGGAAGTGGTTTGGTGAAGATATCTGCAATTTGATCCTTGGAAGAAATGAACCGAACGTCCAGTTGTTTAGAAGCAACTTGATCACGAACAAAATGATAATCGATTTCGATATGCTTAGTACGTGCATGGAAAATTGGATTCACTGTAAGATAAGTGGCACCAAGATTATCACACCACAAAATGGGTGGAAATGTAGTAGAGATCTGAAGTTCCGAAAGAAGAGATTTAATCCACATAATTTCAGCAGTAGCAATAGCAAGACCCCGATACTCAGCTTCAGTACTAGAACGAGAGACTGTTCGTTGCTTTCGAGCACTCCATGATATAATGTTACCGCCTAAATAAATACAATAGCCACTTGTGGAACGACGATCTTCTAAAGAACCAGCCCAATCAGAATCCGTGTAGGCAGAGAAGGATAATTGCAAAGCATTCCCTGGTTGAAGAAAGATTCCATATGTTGAAGTTTGCTTAAGATATCGTAGTATGCGTTTAACCAAAGTCAATGAAACTCAGTCGGAGCATGCATAAATTGACAAACTTTATTCACAAAGATAAGCTAAATCCAGGAGGACGAGTAAACGTCAAATATTGTAAAGCTCCTACAATACTACGATATTCTGTAGCATCCTTTAGTAATATACTACGATCAGATGACATATCACCACTAGTACTCAATGGAGTCTGGATTGGTTTAACACCATCCATTTTAGCTCGAATAAGAAGATCATGAGCATATCGTTTTTGTGTTAGAAACATACCAGAAGAAGTGCGAGTAGCTTCAATCCCCAGAAAATAAGATAATGAACCAAGATCCTTAATAGCAAATTCCCTTTGTAAAGAAGTTCGAATGAACTCCAAACTGGTAGTATTAGAACCCGTGAGAATTATATCGTCAACATAAACAAGTAAGAAAATAATTCCTTGTGCATCTCGACGAATAAATAACGAAGAATCACATTTGGAAGTACTTGAACAAGCGTAGCAAAAAGGTGCTTAGCCGATGATACCATGCTCGTGGTGCACTGTTTAAGTCCATAGAGACTTTTGAAGTTTAGAGACATGATTGGGAAAATTAGGATCGGTGTATCCCGGTGGTTGTTTCATATAAACTTCTTCCTCAAGGTTGCCATGCAAAAACGCATTTTGGACATCTAACTGATTTATTTCCCAATGATGGGACAAAGCTATAGTAAGAATTATACGAATGGTGCATGGCTTGACAACCGGGCTGTATGTTTCACTATAATCCACACCTTCTTGTTGGTTATACCCTTTCGCTACTAGACGGGCCTTGTATCGTACAATCTTACCATTAGCATCACGTTTTATGCGATAAACCCATTTACAACCAACCAAATTCATAGAAGGATCATAAGGAACATAAATCCACGTACCATTTTGAAGTAAAGCATTATACTCCTCATCGGATGCTTGACGCCAATTAGGATCCGCTTTGAGCTTGAGAAAAACATGTTGGTTCAATGAGAGAATCACAAATCGGAGAATACTTAGAAGTATTGGGCTTAAAATGCCATCTTTAGCTCGAGTAACCATGGGATGAGTAGGAAGAGATGAGGTGCTGGAGGACTGATCGGCAGTGTCATTAGATATCGGCATACTGTGCGGTGAAGAAATTTCGCTGAACTGATTGGCAGCAGGAACTACATCAGACGTAGTTGGCACAACAGGCAGCGTAGGAGACAAGTGCACATCTTGCTGTGGAGACGATGTAGGTTGGAGGTCCAGAGCAGTATCTCCGCGGGATGTAGTTGGTGCTTGTGATTGTGCCGTGAGAAAGTATCATTACGTGGCAGTAGAAATGACGTGCATAGGAGAAGATGTTACCTTGTCGGTGGAAGGAGATCTTTTGAAGATGACATCCGTCGCAAAGGGAAAAGTGGTCTCGTCGAAAACTACGTGCTGCTTACATATATGCGACCGGTAGGAACATGAAGACATTTGTAACCCTTATGTTGTGGACTATAGCCAATAAAGACACAAGGAGAAGAAGAAGAATCCATCTTGTGAGATCGATAAGGTCGAAGATAAGGAAAACAAAGACATCAGAAAACTCGAAAGGAAGTATAATCGGTGATGATCCGAATAAAACTTCATACGGAGATTTGTTTGGCAAGAGCGAGATGAAGGTACTCGATTCATTAAATAACACGCTGTAAAAAATGCATCATACCAAAAAGAAGATGGTGCGAGGCCATAGACAATAGAGTCGACCGGTTTTCGTATATGACGATGCCTACGTTCAACTAAGCCATTTTGTTCGAGATGTGTGTGGGCAAGAGAAACGATGAAAAATTCCATGTTGTTGAAGATATGGAGTTAATTTTCGATACTCAGCTGCATTATCTGACTGAAAAATTTTGATTTTTCGATCAAAAAGATTTTCAACATGTTTCTGAAAAACAAGAAAAATAGAGTAGACATCTGATTTATGAGACATAGGAAACATCCATGTAAATCGAGAATACGCATCAATAAAAATTATATAATACCGATAACCATCATTCGAAACCATATGAGATGGACCCCAAACATCCGAGATAATCAAATCAAGAGGATTAGAGATAAATAGTTGTACTAGAAGAAAAAGGCAACTTATGACTTGATGTTCATGACAGGAAGAGCAAAAACTAATTGTTCGACTAGAAACAGGAAGAGAAAACTTAGATATAACATGCCTTACAGATTCGCATCATGGGATGGCCTAATCTAGAGTGCCATTCTTGGACACTAGCACGTTCACCAACAAGAGCACGTTCACCATTAAGACTTGTCGCGAGAATCGAGAACGTAGAGACCACCAACCCTATTGCCACGCGAAGCACCTTCCCCGTGCATCGATCCTTCACAAGACAAAACTCAGGATGAAACTCAAATAATACATCATTATCGGTAGTAAGACGAAAGCGATAGCAGATTATGAGATATCCGAGGAGCAAACAAAGTGTTTTTAAGGTACAACTTACAGTGGGAGTACCTAAGATAGAGGTACCAACATGAGAAATTGGAATGGAGGAGCCATTACCCATTTTTATCCGATCGGGTCCTGTGTACTCCGAGTAGGGATGGAGCTGGCAAGGTCACGTGTGATGTGATCGGTAGCACCACTATCGGGTATCCAAGGGCTCGAGGATGATCGTTGAGCCTGTTGCATAGGCACGAGGAGCGAAGTAGCGGCAGCATAGTTACGAGGGAGCGAGATGAGTGTTGTGATGGTTGTCGACGAGGAGGTTGAGGACGCCGATTTGCGGTCAAAACGCTTCCAACAGAGAGGAGCGAGGTGACCGGACTTGTCACACATTTGACGGGGCACATCTTGTCGACCACGAGCCGGGCGTTGGTAAGATTCCAGCGGTTGAAGAAGATCTCGAAGAGGCAGTAGCGATTGGTTGGGAGTTCTGAAGCTTAGTTTGTTGGTCGATTCTCAACTCAAAGGTGAGTAAGTAGGTGATGAAGTCTTCAAGCTTCATAGTTCCCATAGAAGTTGTAAGGGATGTAACGATGGCATCATAGGAAGTATCAAGACCGGCAAGAATGCAATGTCGAAGTTCAGAGGGGGTGACAGTGGCGTCAGCGGCAGCAAGACTGTCAGCGAGATCTCTAGCTCGATCAATATAAGCTCTCATGGATAGAGATCCCTTCTTTAATGCCCGAAGTTCACACTGAAGGTGGTGAATATGAGCATCAGACTTTGAAGCATAAAGAGATTCAAGGAAGACCAAGCTGCTCGCACGGAGGTGTTGAGACGGTGAACATGACGGGGACAGCGGGGGTAAGGGAAGAAAAATCCATCCAAGAAGAATCTTGTCCTGTTTTACCCAAGAAGCAAAAGCGGGATTAGGGGTTTCATCGGCGAGAGTAGCAGAAGGACATGGTTTGTCGCCATTGACATAACTATCAAGATCATAGCCTTGAAGATAGGGTAAAAATTGAGCACGCCATAGGGAATAGTTTGTGTCATCAAGTTTAACCGTGATAATATGATGAGGTTGAGAAAAAAGAGAAGAAGCCATCATGGATTGAGAAGAGTTAATAACTGATGTGATGACAGAGGTAGAAGAGGCTGCGGAAGACATGAGGATGACGACCAGGATGATACCAAGTTGGAACTAGGGTTTATTATGTTTAGAACTAGAAGAAGAGAAGAGTTGTGAAGAGAAACAATTGTGTTTATTAAGAGAATTCTCTATATCTTACATCATGACCGAACTGTGTATTTATATATACAACTAGATTTCCTAAGATACAAGAGACCTATTAAAAGGAAACTCTACAAGTTATACATAACAATTACTTGTATATTACGTTAACTCAATACTCCACAAGAGAGAATCAGCCCATGGCAACTTGGTTCCAGAAAATGTTGTGATTCAAATTGATCCACCAATGGATTCACAGAATACCAGTTTTATACTCAAACTGAATGACGGTAACACTGAATTTATAGTGAAACTAAAAGACTATGATAAAAGTAAAGCAGGTATTTTTTGACATTTATATTGTTTATTAGTATTAGATTCATGATTCAGAAATCTTGTTGGTTGTTGCTTATAGTTGGTTGGTGTTGTAGGGGAGAAAGATTTTCTGAAAGATTTGAAATTCTGTTTTAAGGATAGTCAGATACAAACAGGCTCATGAGGCATTTTTTTTTTAAGGATTTAGTCATGGAATTCGAAAGACTTGACAAAATTTTGAGTGAAGATATCAAAATTTGGATCACCACGACAACTTTTGATGCAATTTTCAGATCACTATAAAAATTGGCTCATTGGGTCTATTTGGGTTACAAGCCAATGCATAACTCAACACGATCAAAGTTGAAAAGAGACTCAAGAGATACTCCTGCGCATGTTACATGTATGGGATACCAAAAATCTATAACACTTGAAATGATCACAAGTTGCACTGAAATGATCGAAGACATCAACTTTCAAACTCAATGAGAAGATATCTTGAAACGGGAGGATAAAACTTGTCATGGTTCTCAAGGACAAAGAAGATCTCACATACTAGTTTCCACCTACATCTTTCAGGTCCAATTTACAAACTTAGTGAACTTTCAAACTTGTTATAAGACGGTCGACGTTTTCAGGAATAAGACTTAACCGAGAAACTACTGGACACTCTTATCCAGATCCGTCTGTTGGAAAGACAATTAGGTGATTGAAGTTCAAATTGCAGTTCTGATAGATGTAATCAATAATGTCCCAACCAATACCTGCCTATATGGATGATACTGAAAGGTGACCAATCAGTCATAAATCTAGTTGATGCCTCAACAAACAAACAACTTGAAACTTATATGAATTCAACAAAAACACATGCTTACCCATATAATGTATATGATCTTCAATTTCATTTTGCTTCCGGCAGGGTAGTATACAATACTTGGCACTTATGCCAATTAATGTGTATGTTGAATTAAACTCGTACTATATTTTAGATTTAGACTGTTGCAAATTATGATAAACAGAGCTTTTGTATTTATAAATTAAATGAAGAACTTTTTCAAAAATTAAAAGATACAATATTCTTTGATATAAAATCAATAAAGTCATCTATACAAAAATCATATAGAGTGAATCCATTTGCTCATAAACATCCATTTGATGTGTTTCCCTCCTGTGTATCTAAGGACCAAAGGCTTGAGGAAAAAATAGTTTTAATCCCTTGATGATGAGATTTTGTGATGTGCTTTTTGATGTATACTTCCATTGGAAGACAGAATCTCACAACTTCCATCTTAGAATCTGTCAGCAGCTACAACTGTGCAGTGGAAATCTTGTTGAGTGAGCTAAATCAAGTCATGAAATACTAAAACCATGAGAGGAGAAATCATTGTGCTATGATCTATTGTTTCTGTGATGATCTCCACCAGGGTATGTGTAATTCTTCCCATACAAAACCAAAATCACATTCATAACAACAGCAACAATCCATTTTTCGATCAGATCTGAAGAGAATCTTCTTTAAAACCGCCACTGGTCTCTCTCCGCTTTCACTCTCTCACTTATCTCTTTCTATTAAGATTCTAGGGTTTTTTCTTTTGCTTTTATAGATTATACACGAAATGGTGATTTACAAAAATATCCTTCGAATTTGAGTTTTAGCCCGGGCCTTTACCTTGGAGTACACAGCCTGGCTGGCACGCCTAATCTAAGCATTACAGCAGTTCTCATGAAATATTCCTCTACTTGTTTGGCTTCTCTTCTTTTTTCCCCCGAGGGCCAAATTTTCCTTCCCATGTTGCTCCCTTTAATAAATTTCCATTCTTCCAGTTGAGCAATAAGAGCCCCAGATTGAACCCATATGGCACTATATCCACTTGTAAAGTAATCCAAGATCTTTTGAGAGAATTTGCAATGTAAAAGTAAGTGATTTATTATTTCAAGCGAATTGGCTATGGAGTGAACATTGCACATTTGTAATCTGACCTCTTATGAGCAAATTGTAAACGGTTGGGATAGCATTTTGAGAAGCTGCCGAAATAAAAACTTGCACATTATGTACCTTTGAAAGGAACCATTGATGGTGAGCTTTGGTTTTGAGTGTCTCTGTGTGTGTGTTTCAATTCCCTTTGAGTAATACTAGCTTGATGCCTTAATCTGCTTTGTACTATATTTTGTGAAGTTATTCTTCATGAATGCAAAGAAACTGCTTGCAGTTAATAGAGACGCTTGAGAGGAGAAATCATCATGCTGGGTGATTTACTGTTGTTGATCATCAACATATGCCATGATGATTTTTGGGGACGGTTGTTGTTGGGGCGGCAGCGTATAAGAAAATAAGAGATGGAGGAGAGGCAGAGTATGAAACTAAGAAGGAGAAGAATGAAATTTAGGGTAAGAAGTCCTAATGAGGGATGCTTAAATAGTTAGGATAAATAGAAATGGAGAAATGATAAAGTTAATTACACTTCCGTTACATCTTCTGTATGTACAAATGTTGGAGCATTTCTTGCACAATTTGTAGATTTTTGATGGTTCCATGGACATATTTCGGCTAACACCGACAAATTTTAGTAGATTATGCAATAAATTTCGAAATATGAGAGAACAATTGTATACACATTATTCATATGGGAAATTCAAAAGAAAAATTATGGATCAACATATTATTGATCATGTTGCAAATATGGGACCGCAATGGCATGTCTATGGTTATGCTGCGGTTTTTTGCATTAAGAACATTTTAATCATGCCATAATTAAACTGCCCCAACAACCAGACTAAACATGAATGTATCAACTTGAACTATATATAAACTTTTGAGTCACAATGATTACAATTATGATGCAATTTGTGATCACCCCAAAATTTGGGTTATTGAATGTTTTAGGACTACAAGCCTTTGCATAATGCTTCGCCACCCACCAATCAAGCTCAACCCAATGGAAATGAGACTCAGATTAATACAGTACTCATCCATAGTGAACTCAAGTGTAAAACATCGAGATAAAATTTCTTGCATCTAAACTTTCCCCGGTAGTCCTGCTACAGCCAAAGATGAGTTTCCGGAGAGTGTTGAAAAGGTTATCAATTCACGTTTGTTGTTTGAATTAAGCTAAGATCTTAATGATTACTGAAATTTCAACTTACAATACGTGGAGATACAATGAGGCAAATCTTTGCTTCCATAATTCAGATCAGCATGGATCTTTGCTTCCATATTCTTTGGACAGAAGCAGCAAGGATGATGCTATCTACAATAATAGTGCATATCAATTAACGACTAATCTTGATACACATTTTGTTGAATCATCTCAAATTAACCCAAATATGTATATACAGAGAAATCACATATACTGCTAGAAAAGATGATGTTTGATTTACAATATCATTAGATCTAATGTAAGCTTCACGTTTATGGGTCTCCCCCGTCCCAGTTCCTGCACCTTCTTCCCCTTTCCTGCCAACTATGGATCTAATCCAACCGATATCTGTAAAATTCATCACAACTGAGCTCAACTTAACATCAAAATAGATAAATAAATATGTATAAAAACAACATACCTGCAGTTTTAGGAGATAGCATTATCGTTTCCATGAGAAACGAAAGTTGAAGGTACGGTATATTAAAACCATGAGAGGAGAAATCATTGTGCTATGATCCATTGTGTGTGATCTCCACCAGCCACCAGGGTATGCGTAAAGCTTCCCATACAAACCCAAAATTACATTCAAAGCAACAACGAACCATTTCTAAGGATCAGATCTTTCAGATTTTAACACCGCCGGCCTCGCACTGGTCTCTCTCCAGTCTCCACTTTCACTTTCACAGCATCGAATGAATTTTAGGGTTTTTTCTTTTTCTTTTATAGATAACACGACCCTATGATTACCAAAATATCCTTGGAATCTAATGTAAAGTGAAACTTCTACTTGCAATAATAATGTAAAATTGAATCAAAAACACCATGAAATAGAATTACTAACCTTTCAATTTGAGTTTCTTCTACCCTTAGAATAAGGAAGAAACAAAAATCAAAGTTCTTCTCTATAATACTTACAACTTCTACCCAAAATTAATTGGAAGCTACAAGTTTATTGAGGCATCTCCTCACATCAACTCAACTCAAAGAGAAAGATTGAAGGAAAAGGAAAACAAGGGTTCTAACCAAGTCTGCGTCTTAAAACAAAACATGAGGGAGTAGAGCTAGGGTTTCAAAACATATAGTAAAAGTGAAGGATAAACAAGAAATAAAGCCAAAGAAAGGGGGAAAAAGAGAGAAAGATGTTAGCAAGGGTATAAGTGGAACACCACTATGCATCAGAATCTAACCTCCTGCCTTTGTTTATCCCGGGCATTTTGACAACTGCACAACCCAGCACGACTAATCATACTGATAAAGCATAACAAGCTTACAGCAGTTCTCATAATAAAATCGACCCTGCTACAATGGCTAATGAGCATTTTTTAGTTAATGAAGCATATTTATGGTCACATTGGATAGTGTTTGGATTGGTAGAATGCAATATCAGTATTAAGTAGATTTTTTTAGGATTTAGTTGTGGAGAGTTAAAATGACAACCGTTACAGTAAGGCTAAGTCCTATGGGCTAGATTGGATTGCTAGATTGGCCAAAACGTGTTGCAAATCATGAAAAAAGTGTGGGAAAAAAGTTAACACTCAATCTGGCTACTTCTCTCTCCTAGCAGTTGCTCACAGTCGCACTATCGGCGAGATTGAAACGCTGAATAGTGCGGCGCTCAAAAAGTGAAAATTACGCTGAATGGTTCAGCGTTTGAGGAATATTCTAAGGGATCCGCCAAAAAACGTCGAACCAAACGGCGTTTGATAGTACATATTATTATCCATTGAGAAGGAAATATGTTATTACTGTAAGTGACCTTTCAGTAATAATTACACTATTAATTATTACTATTAATTACACTGACCATTGATAGTACATTGATTGATTACACTGACCATTGATTGTGACACTATCCATTGATGGTACATCTTATTTCACTATTAATTACACTGACCCGTCTGTGCAATAAGATGACAACTCACTATTAATTCCACTGACCCGTCTATATCTCTGAGAGCTAGCTAGCTAGCATTTCATTTTAATTGGTAAATTATCGAGCACACTGACCCGTCCGTGCAATAAGATGTACTGCCGTCTTGCAACAGTGATGGGATGGGATTGACACTATCAATGCATCGATCAATGCACACTGACTAGTGAAGTTGATTTAATTGGTAAATTATGATCAATGCACACTGACTAGTGAAGTTGATTTAATTGGTAAATTATGAGCGTTGTTTGGTTCAGCGTCGGACGCTGCACGGATCAGCGTTTCTCTGCAAGATTCGCCTTCCCATAGGACTTAAGAGGTTGCCCTATCTGACGTGGATGGCCAATCTAGCAGCTAAATATCTAGCCCATAGGACTAAGCCTTATGATGCAATTTTTAGATCGCTACAAAAATTGGGTTATTTTGGGCTAAAAGCCTCTGCATAAAGCATCTCAACGCAATGGAAATGAGACCGAGATTAGGACATTACTCATCCCATAGTGAACAAAAGGATACAACCTGGAGATAAAATTTCTTGCATCTAAACTTTCCCCGGTAGTCCTGCTACAGTATTTTGAAATCAACAACAACAACGTGTGATACAATACCAAAAACTATCATCTTTTAAATGGTTATCGATTCACATTTGTTGTTTGATTTAAGAGAAAATCATACTGATACTGAAATTTCCAATTACAATATGTTGAGGAACGAAAACACAAACACAAGTAGAGATACAGTGAGGAAAATCTATGCTTCCCTAATTCAGATTGGAGTTAAAATGTACCACTGAGTTGCCTTCGGACAGAATCAGCATGGCTTGATACATTTTGTTGATTCATCCTTAACCCAAATATGTATATATACCAAGAATAAACATACAGAAATCACATATACTACTAGCAACTAGATTCACAATATCATCAGATTTAATTCCCTAATGTAGTAATTAGTAGTGAGATTCGTGTTGATGGGTCTTCCTCGTCCCTGGTCCTGCACCTACAGCTTCCCCTTCTTCATGTTACTCTTTCTCTGATCAATCCCTGCGAATTGTGCAACTAATCGGCGGGAATCTGTAAAATTCATCACAACTGAGCTCTACTTAATATCAAAATAAATAAATAAATCTGTATATAAAACAACATACCTCCGGAGGATTTGATCGGGTTGGATATAGGATTCATAAAAGTTATTACCCACTTTTCCAGATCAAGGAGAAACGAAGGACAAACGCTTGAGACATCAAAACCATGAGAGGAGAAATCATAGTGCGATCTAATTTATGTTTTTTGTGATCTCCACCAGGATGTAATAATACGACCCATTTTCTGATGATCAGATCTTTGAGATTTTTCCACTTCCACTCTCTCCACTTTCACTCTCTCACTTTCCTCTCTTTCTATTACAAATGAATTCTAGGGTTTTTTCTTTTTCTTTTATAGAATCATAGATAAACACGACATTGTGATTTACTAAAATATCCTTCGAATCAACACAGCAAATCACTTTTGAGTTCATAAAAGCATTACAGACTTACAGAAGTTCTCATAAAATACTGCTCTACGTGACATTCATAACGTAGATGCGACAACAATGGCTTAAGATTCAAGTCTCTCGCAACGGACAGGATTGTATTCAATTTCCCTTCTGAATACTTTATTAGCTTGATCGGCTTTGTATTATGTTTTGAGAAGTTATGTTTTGTGGAGAAACTCGTATATCTCACAAGACCTGTTGGATGTATAAAATTCTTTTTATACAAGGACTGGGAGGGAACTACCAGAAGAATGAAGGAATACAGTGTCTCAAAAGACCTTTATGGAGACAAAAAAAGTAACTAAGCTTCACCATATCCATATATGATATTCAAAACAAGAAACAAAATGTAATACACTTTTATTTCCTGCCTTCATCATTAGGGTGAGCTTTACATAAGGGGAAAACCCTCCCGATTACATCGTCAGAGAAAAGCAAAACCAGAAATCCATACATGACTAAGACAAGGAGATGCTTGGCTAATAAATCAGGGACAGAATTAGACTCACCAAAGTTGTGATTGTGAGTAAAAAGAACATCCTGGAAATATGAGCTAAATCAACAATATATTTCAGAATGTGAACAAAAAACCAGGGGACCTTCATTTAAAAGACTGATAATATACATAGACAAATTGATACTTCGTAATATCTAGATTATGTGCAAATAACGGACATTAATTAAGGGCCCATAATCCTGCCATGTTGCTGTGACTGTGGAAGATCTGAAAATGTGTTTTGGGAAGGCTGCAATCGAAGGTACCATTATTTGATAGAAGTATTCCACCTGTACCTGCAAGACGATTAAAGGTGGCTGCTCCATCAGTATACAATTTAACATAACCTACAGGTGGAAAAGACCATCCTACATATTTAACTATTGGGTTAGTATTGGAGCTGGAATATGTGACAGCTAATTTCAGTAGCTGATGCAATGTTAAACTGCTCAAGAAAGAATACTAAAGGTGTCATGCAGTTGTAGGAAGGCTTCAATTGTTTCGGAGATGATGACAGTAAGTCAGAAACAAGTCCCATTTTGTAGTGACCTTATCCCAAAGCTACGGTTTGTTTTCCTAACTGAGGCACAACACTCACTCGCCACCACATTATATAACAAGTCAAATCTCATGTCAAATGTGCACCTTATCTCCATATACCACATTCTGACATTCAGAAAACTTTCATCGGATTCTTAGACAACCATAAAAATATGAAACTCACCACTATCATGAACTTTGATTCTTTGTAGCCTCTTTGTTTCCGACCAAATCTCAACTTGTTCTTTTTAGAAGCCTCTTTCAAGGTACTGGTATTCTGCTCTAAGCCTTTTAAGCATAGCCCATGAAAAGGATGAAGAATATTCAACTTACATGAAGGAAAGAACAAGAGGTGAAGAATTTGATGATGACAAAGTTTCTGATCACATTAGAATGGAAATTGAACCAAGATAAGTGTTTTGTTCCTGCTTCGAATACTTCTAGTAGATTTTGCACTTCTTGATGCAGACTGGATCGCTCAAGAATGACATGATAGAAAAAGTCTACCTAATCCATCTCTCTCAATTGCTAGTAGATTAATTGCTTCACATCTTGTTCTTCTTAGCTTCTTTCATTGCACCTGCTTACCGCATTTGATAAATATGAAATCAGTATATTAGAATCTTACGGAATATTTTTTTTTTAAAAAAAGGGTAGAAAGAAGAAAATAGATGGTAAAGTTACTGAGCACTTGCCTTGAGAGATGACGGATTAAGTTAATGGTGTGATGTGCACTGTTCAAGCTTCAGATCCTTATAAAACTCTTAGCGCAGGTAACATTCTAATTAAGTTGGACGAATTAGAGGAAAAATGGGAAAAGGCATTACGACATATGGAGAATTATCAGCGAAGATTGGCTAGAGAATAACCAGGAGACTTGGTGCTGCGAGAAACACCAATATATCAGCGAGAAAATGGAGGCAAGCTGGCGAGAAAATGGGATGGACCTTATATTATCAAAGAAAAATTGAAAACAAAATCAGATGAATCTCTGAACGAGAAAAATAAAACAAACAAAATCAAACCAATTTTTCTTAAATCCAAAAAAAAAAAAAAAAATGTAGAGGGTGATCACTTACGAGAGGAGAAATCATTGTGCTATGTGATTTGTTGCTTTTGATCATCAACGTCGGATGCCATGATATTTATGGGTGTTGTTTTTTTTGAGATGGCGGCGTATAACAAAAGAAGAGATGGAGGAGAGGCAGAGTATGAAGAAGAAGCCCCAACTCGGAGGTTTATATAGCTAGGGTAAGGGTAAATAGACAAGTGATATTACACTTGGCTTACATCACTTGTGTATAAAAATATTCATGTGGCAAAAAAAAAATTGATCGCACTGGCAATGTTTATGGCTACTCTGCTAACCTTTGGATTATGTTGCATTTTTTAGTACGTGAAGTAATTTAAGTAAGGTGTTATTGAGAGATCAGTTTTCCTCTCAAAAGATTTCTGGTCATCTGGCTCATCTCTATTTTTACGGCCTTTTTGAAGGGACCTGCAAACTGAATTTGATAAATATGGAATCAGTAGATTAAATTTGTTTCTAAAGAAGATCAACTAAGGTAGAAGGATGGTAAAGCTTTTCAGAGGAATCATAGAATCATAGATAGGAAAAAACAAAAACAAAATAAGTGAAATGAAGACGGATAATCACTTACTTTTGAGAGGAAATGTCATTATACTGAGTGATTTGATTCACGTTTGGTGTTTGAATGAAGAGAAGATCTTAATGATACTTAAATTACCAATTACAATACTTTGAGGAACCAAAACAACAAAAACCTAGGAAGAGACACAATGAGGCAAATCTTTGCTTCTATAATTCAGATTGGAGTTAAATGTTTTCACAGTTTCCTTCAGACAGAAGCAACATAGAGGATGCTATCTATAATAATGATGCCCGACTAATCTTGATACATAGTTCATCTTTAACCCAAATATGGATATACAGAGGAATCACATATACTAGCTACTAAATAAGATGTTTGATTTACAATATCATTAGATCTAATGTAACCACTGAGGCGTGAGCTTCGTGTTGTCCCTGATCCCGCACCTTCCCCTTGTTCCTGTGATCAGTTCCTGGAAATTATGCTAATCCAACAGCAACCTGTAAAATCAATCACAACTTAACATTAATTTAAAAAAAAAAAAAAAAAAAAAAGGAAAGTATATTGTGTATAGAGAGACAACATACCAACCGAAGATTTGATCAGTAAGGAAATATGATCAATAATCAAGGGGAGAAGAGGATCCAAAGTATTCGTATATTAAAACCATGAGAGGAGAAATCATTGTGCTGTAAATGATCTATTGTTTTTGTAATCTCCACCAGGCTATGTGTAAAGCTTCCCATACAAACCCAAAATAACATTCAAAGTAGCAACAACCCCGACCCATTTCTGATGATCAGATCTTTGAGAATTTAACACCGCCGCCGGCCAACTGGTCTCTCTTCTTAACTTTCACTCTCTTTTTATTACATCAACAATTGAGAATCTAGGGCTTTTTCTTTTGTTTTTATAGATAACACGAAATTGTGATTTACCAAAATATCCTTCGAATCAAGCCTATTATTGACTTTTATCCCGGGCCTTTTAGACTTTAAGAGTACACAACCCAGCACGGCTAATCGTTTTTGAGCGATGATAAAGCATTACAGCCGTTGTCATAAATTACTACTCCTCTACTTGCTTGGCCAAGAAATTTGGTTTTGCACAAAACATGACTGCTATACCACTTGACTCTAGAAGTAAGTAAAACTATTAATCAGCTAGTATGCATTCACTTTCATACTCTAATTTGTCCTTTCAACTCTGGAACTAACTTAAGATCAATATAGATGCTACAACAATGACTCAAGATTCAAGTCTCTCGCATTGTGCGTTACTCAACTATGGTGTGTTTCAATTCCCTTGGAATACTATACTTTATCAGATTGACGTTTTGGGAAGTTATTCTTCGAGAATGCAAAGAAATTGGTCGCAGGAAAAAATCACACATCTCACAATTGCATATAGAGAATTCTTTTTATCCAGACAAAAAGTAAGAAATTCCTTGAGCTGAGGTGAAAAACGTAACAAAGCTTCATCGTATGGTATTCAAAAGAATCAAAACAAGAACCACAGGTAATATACTTTTTTAGTTCCTTCCTTCCTCCACATTACATCATCAGACAAAAGCGAAACCAAATAAAGGGGATGATTTGAGTTAAATCAAGAATATCTTTCTGAACATTAAAAAAAAAAAAAACCAGGGCACCACACAGAACCCATTTACAAGACTGATTATATATACACAGATTCACCAAAACTTAATTCTTTGTAGCCTTTCTGTTTTGCAACGAAGTCTCAACTTGTTCTTTTTAGAAGCCTCTTTCAAGGTACCTGTATTTGAGAAACATGAAATCAGAACAAAGCTGTTAGATCCATAATCATTTTTTATTCTGCTCTGAGCCTCTTTTAAGTCTAACTCATGAAAAAGAACAAGATTACTAAACTTACATGAAGGTGAGAACAAGAGGCAAATATTTCGATGAAAGTACCACCGGTAGGTGTAAGAAGTATTCCATCAGTATTCAATTTAACACAAAATGCAGGAGGAAAAGTCCATAAAATATATTTAACAATTGGGTGAATATGGTTGCCGGAAACTGAGAGCTCTAAATTCAATAGCTTTACTGAATGCCTGATGCAAAACTGACTAAATGTTAAACTGCTGCCAATGGAATATAAAAAGGTAAATATAGTGCAGTTGGAGAGAGGCTCCAATTGTTTTGGGAGATAATGACAGTAAGTTAGAAGCCAGTCCAAATTATGATGGCATTTAGTAAGCGTGACAAAGTCACATAAAAGCTCTCCCGGCATACTTGCTGTGAATATAGAACCAACTGCACTAAGAGGATTCATAAGTGTCCTGCATGCAGTTTAAGCAAGGAAATCAAAGTCATGGGAATTCATCCATAATCTACAACTTACACACTCTACATTTTGTTTGCCTAACTGAGGAACAACACTATATTAGCCACCACGTTATACAAATCTCATCTCGAAAGTGTATCTTGTCTTATCATAATTTCTAGCATTTACCACATTCAAAAAGTTTCATCTGATTCTTAGACAAATGAAATGATGTAAAACTAACACCTACCAGTCACAAAATTCAATTCTCCATAGGCTTTTTTATTTTGCGATGAAGTCTCAACTTGTACTTTAGAAGCCTCTTTCAAGGTACCTGCATTTGACAAAAAATATGAAAATCAGGACTATGAGTCTTTAAGTCTAGCTTTGGAAAAGCAACAAAGGTATATTACACTTACATGAAGGGGAGATTAAAAGGCGAAGAAATTGATGATGAGAAAGTTTCTGAGCACATTAGCATTGCAATTGAATCAAGAAAAGAGAGCCCATGTTAACCGCCATCAGCAAACCGCACCTGTGTGACAGGACAACAACATTCACATCAAAAAAATTGACACCTCATTAGTTTCACATGAACAATTAGATGTCTTGAAATGTACTTACAAAGAAATTCAGGAATTCAAGAATCACATCATACAAAATCTGCCAAATATATCTCTCAATTGTTAATTGATTGCTTCAAAATTCATTCTAAAGAAAAAAATAAATAAGAGATTTGATAAATCTTATCTTATTAGCATCTTATAAGATCCAAACAGTTTTAATTCTTAAACAGTCAAATGGACATGAAACTCACCTTGAAGACATATATCAAGGGTTGTAGCCCCATAATATCTTCTTGGTCATCTCCATTTTTACGGCCTTGTTGACTGGACCTGCAAACTGAATTTGGTAAATATGAAATCATTACATTAAATTCATTAGAATTTGTTTTGAAGAAGCTCAACCTGGGAATTGAAGGTTGTCTTACCTGCCCTGGTGATAGAACTCTTGGTTCCATGAGTGAAGCATAAGTCGGTCAATGAAGCTTCTTAGACACCTCAACGTCACCCTATTTTTACCAAAACACCAAAAAAATATTCTTTCATAAGAATTATTAAATGAGAAAAAAAAAAGTGAAATGAAGAAGGGGAATCACTTACGTTTGAGAGGAGAAATCATTGTGCTGAGTGATGGTGGCGGCGGATATCATAGGAGCTGGAGGCAGTATAAATGATCTTTCGGACGCTTCTGGTTGCAAACCACATCTGTATATTCGGCCAACAATTTATTAATTAATTGGTTTTAGAATTCATTCTAAGGAATTACAAAACAATTTATACATCTTATTATCTAACAAACCCAAACAGTTTCATAATCTGATTTTTAGAAATATGAAAACTCACCGCTGCATCTTATCTCCGTCCTTGATCTTGTATTTCAAAGATCTTACAAACTGAAATGTGATAAATATGGAATCAGTACATTAGAATCATGAATAGATGAAAGTGTAAAGAAGATGAACCCTGATTACAACTAGGGAATGAAAGGGAACAAGTAAAGATGGTAAAGTTACTAACACTTAAATCGGAGGAAGCAGAATTAAGTTTGGTGGAATGCTTGTTCTGTTATCGGCACTGCCCAAGCTTTTCAGATCAATTACCGCCGACTTTATTTCTATCAAAATTAAAAACAAACTCAGATGAATCTTTGAAGGAGAAAAAGGAAAAAACAAAATCAAACAGATTTTTATTCATTATGAACAAAATGAAATCAAGAGGGGTAATCACTTACTATTGAGAGGAGAAATCATTATGCTGAGTGATTTGATGCTGCTGATCATCAGCATCAGATTCCATGATTTTAAAGAAGCTATGGTTTGAGAGGAATCGTTTTTTGGGGACCATGGTTTTTTTGGGGACCATGGTTTTTTTGGGACTAATGTGTTCGGTTAGGAAATATTTTTTTTGCGACGTAACCGAACTTAGGTTCGGTTGAGAAATATTTTTTCGACGTAACCCGAACTATTGTTCAGTTGGAAAATGTTTTTGCAACTAAACCGAACTATTGTTCGGTTGGGAAATGTTTTTTTGCAACTAACCGAACTTATGTTCGGTTGGGAAATGTTTTTGCAACTAACCGAACGTATGTTCGGTTGGGAAATGTTTTTGCAACTAATTTTTGCAACTAACCGAACTGACCAGTTCGGTTGGGAAATGTTTTTGCAACTAACCGAACTTACCAGTTCAGTTGGTAATTCTTTTTTGCAACTAACCGAACTTATGTTCGGTTGGGAAATGTTTTTTGCAACTAACCGAACTTATGTTCGGTTGGGAAAGGTTTTTTGCAACTAACCGAACTTTTCCCCAAAAAAACCATGGTCCCCCAAAAAAAACCTCGGTCCCCAAAAAACGATTCTTTGAGAGAGACGGCGGCTTGTGAGGCAGATGTGAAACAAAGAAGGAGAAGAATGAAATTTAGGGTAAGAAGCTTAAATAGTTAGGGTAACATAAAAAAGACAATTTGATGAATTTAATCACACTTCCGTTACATCACCCGTATATTACAGATTTTGGACCACTTCTCGCACAATTTATTGATTATTCAGATGCATATGAAATTTTTGTCCACAATGAAACTGTGATCGGCCATGCCCAACGCAAATACTGAAACTGTGCCCCTACAAGTTTAGTTCTAATAGAAAAATGCCAAATAACTCTCATATCATCTTAGCTGTTACATCAGTTAGGACCATTTATTTTTTTTTCAGTTCCTGAGTATTTTACTTGCAATTAGTTTTAAGACACAAGTTACACACCATGGTGGAGGCAGCATAAGCATGAGGCAAAACTATCTGCTACATCAGTTGGGTCCAAAGCGACCAATTTTTTGTGTTCCTCAAGTTTTAAATCTTAGGGGTTCAGACAGTAATGGACTACCATTAACCAGCAAAAACACATTGAGGAACGAAAACTACCTAGAGATACAATGAGGCAAATATTTGCTTTCATAATTCAGATTGGAAATAAATCTTCGTTGTTGAGAATCAGTTTCTTGGTGTCTAATTGTAGAACATAATTCCATACAGAGTCCATGTGGGAATTCAACAAATGGTCGGATAATGAAGTTATATTATAGCTACCAAAGCACCCAAAATTAATTACCAACGTATCTTCATTAATCTTAATGCATTTTGTTGGTTCATCTTTAACCAAATAATATGTATATAGTTGAAGTATAAGTATAGAAATCACATACTAGTATCAAAAATGTTTGATTTACAATATCATTAATTTAATGTGATTAATTCCCTAATATAAGCAGTGAGCTTCGTCTTGATGAGTCTTTGCCGTCCCTATTCCAGAAACTTCACCTTCCCCTTTTTTCATTAATGTTCCTCTCCCTGATCAGTTCAGGCAAATTATGCATCTACCGACCATCTCTTCAAGAGCCGCATCTGTTGTAAAAACTATCAAGTTCCAACTGCAGTTTACACAAACTGACAAATGATTCTTTCAGGAATCGAGCTAAGAATTAAGCAATTTATGCAACATAATATATACAAAATCCTAATCACTAATGTACCGGTCAACACCTCCAAACATGACTAATCAGTCATAAATCAAGCTGAACAAAACAAACAATCAAACAACTTGAAACTTATCCGAATTCAACACTCGCATATTCTTACCAATATATATAATCCTGAATCCTGATGAGCTTTTGCAGTTACAATTTGAATGAAGAACTTGTCAAGAAAAACTAAAAGATAAATCATCTTTGACAAATCAATGGTGAGTTTTTAGAGAGCCATTACCTCGGAAACATACATAAATAAGATCTTGGTTAACAATCTCATTAGATTTAATACTAATTAAAAGAATCTCAAAGCTTAATTCTTAGAATCCGTAGGCAGAAATGAAAACGACGAGAGGAAAAAATCATAGTGGCGGTCTCTGTGATCTCCAGGATTAGTAATCAGATCTTGCATCTCTGACTGTTGTTGGTGCTCATTTGTCTGTGGTTGTTGTTCAGAAGAGTTGAGTTCCCCCTCTTGTGAAACCACAAGATATCTCCGCACAAAGAATTAAACCAGAATCACACAACTTGCATCACAGAATCTGCCATCCGAGGTTCCTACCTTTGGAGTGACCGGCCATCCATGGAACAAGTCGCAAAATATTAGAACCATGAGAGGAGAAATCATTATGCTACTGCTATTCATTCATTGTGTGGTGGTCTCTGTGTTCTGATCTCCATCAGCTCTGTGTAATTAAATGCTTTCCATACAAACCCAAAATTCTTCCATTTATATATCAATAACCCATTTCTGTAGATCTCTGAGTTTTTTCAAAACCACCGGCTTCACTCTGGTCTCTCTTCTTGGCTTTTACTCTCTCACTTTTTTCTCTTTTTATTCTATTACGATTCTAGGGTTTCTTCTTTCGTTTTTATAGATACTGTAACAAGAAATTGTGATTTACCAAAATATCCTTTAAATCTGACCTACCTTTGAGTTCGAGCCCGGGCCTTTAGACTTTGGAGTACACAACCCAGCACCGCTAACAGCAGTTCGGCTAAAGACTTTTGGTTCTGTACATAAAACGGTTGTTCATCATCACTTTGATCGTAAGTAAAAATATAATCAGCTAGCTAGCTAGTGTTTTCATTTTCATTTTCATAATTTAATTTCTGTTTTCATTGTCATATCTTGCTACTCCATCCAATGGTCGCCGTAATTGGACGAAATATGTAATTGGGGCCTAGTAAAATATGTCTATATCTTGATATTGATCATGTGGCAAATTTCGGACCACAATGGCATGTTTATGGTTATGCTCCCTTTTTTTTTTTTTTTTTTTTGGATTAGGAACATTTTAATCATGCCATAATAAAACAGCCCGAGGGACCAGACTTAACATGAATGTAGCCACCGGAACCCTGAGAGATTAGCACTACTTGGTGAAATAGCGGGGAGAGATTCTAATAGTTTCCATAGCTATGTGCATTTTCAATATTCTCTTTCACTTTAGACCGGGCCAGATTCAGATGATTTTCCCTCTAGTTAGCCTGCTTTCCCAGCTATTGACCACTTTACTCGGACGCATCCCAAGCACATGAAATTCAACATTGGTGAGATTTTAGCTCACAACATCTATATTGTACGTAGGTTTCCAGATTTACTATGAGATGCAAACTGGCTCACAAAGTGTGGATTTTGGGTCAGAGAGCGGTTATCATATTGGATCGTTGAACAGTGTTTGGATTCATAGACATGTAATAGGTAACATAAAATGTTCTTAGGCAATTTTTTTGTGTATGAGATACAAACAGGCTCGTAAGGCAGTTTTATATACAAGGACTAGGGTTAAATAGCTATGGAAACTAAGAAGAGGAGGAAGACGAGGAGAGGCAGAGTAGGAAACCAAGAAGAGAATAATGAAATGAGGGTAAGAAGATCTAACAAGGAGGGTTAAATAGCTAGGGTTGGTACATCACTTTTATATACAAACGTTGAACCATTTCTTGCACAATTCGAAGATCTTGGATGGTTCCATGGTTATATTTCGGGGTACACTGACAAATTCAAAACCGAGTCTGCAGTAGATTTTGACTTACGAGATAAAATTTGTGTACAGATTAACCATATGGAAAATTTCCACAGACAAATTGTGGATCAATTAATATCAACGGATTATTCATGTGGCAGATTATTTATGGCTATGGTGTTGTTCTTTTTTGGATTACGAACATTTTAATCAATACCATAATGTCTCAGCCTAACACCTGCCCATATGATACCATAAAAACTTGACTAATCAGTCATAAATCGAGATGAATGTAAACAAAAGCAAATGATTACCCATATATATGATCTTGATTTTCCTTTTTTTAAACAAAAGATAAATCAACAGTCAGGCTTTAAACAAAAGATACAATATTTGCTAAAAAAATCAATAAAGCAGATAAATAATCTATAAAAAAAATCATTCAAAGTGAATCTTCAGAGACACATTTCCATATAAACAAACAGATATTCCTAACGATATTCTTGGTTTACAACCATGGATTCAGTTTCAGAATCTATATTCTTGGTTCCCACATGTGGAGATCTTGCTCCGTAGAGAAGCAAGGCTGACAAAAAATATTAAAATATTGAGAGGAAAAATCATTATGCTGCAATCTATTGTGTGATCGCCTATTGTGTGATTGCCTTTGTGATCTCCGCCATGGTATGCAACAACAATCCTACTTATTTTTTTTATGATCAGTTCTTTGAGATTTTAACACCGCAGGCAAGACTGGTCTCTCTCCACTTTCACTCTCTTTCTATTACAAAAATGAATTTCTAGGGTTTTTTCTTTCGTTTTTATAGATAACACGACATTGTGATTTACCAAAATATCCTTTGAATCCGATTTACCTTTGGGTTTTAGCCCGGGCCTTTGTGATTTACCAAAATATCCAAGAAATTACAGGAGGTTCAGTGTTTGACGTCATCCCCGAAGTATGTGCTTCCCACCATGTTAGAGCATGACCACCAAGTTTTAACCTAGCAAAACTTACTTTCTGAAATTCAGTGTAAGCCTTTGTACTGAAGTAAACTTCCATGGTCTTCAATCAACCATCCAACTTTTCAGGATCCAGTTCTCCATCATATGTGGGTATTTGAAAATTTTCCTGTAGTTTGAAAGGCGTTTCAACATTAACTCTTGCTTCAGTATGATTGTTGGATCCTTCTTCTTCACTGATTTTTTTATCTTCATTATTTGATGGTAGAACCATTCCTTTCATCAATTCCATAATCATCCTCATGTTCTTCTTCATCTCCTGCATGTCTTCTGCAATCTTTTCGATTGATGGGGTAGGTAGTTCTTCTGAGTTTGTCATTGTCCCTCTCTTCCTGCCAATGTCAAGATCAATTGGTACTACTAATTCTCCCTTAGACCTTAACCCTTGCATACACACCAGAATCGAAACACTGCGCTGATACCAAAAACTTGATCAACTCTTCTGACCTTTTCTTTTTCTTTGCGGAAGTTAAACAAGCATCTGAGTTGCAATACAAACTTAAAGATAATACAAGCCAATACAAATTCAGAGATAACAAAAAAATAATTGTATTACTTAGATGGTAAACAAAACCCAATGTTCAGTGGCAAATAAACCCATCTTTTTTACTTGAGTTTTAACTCGTAAGAACACAATATAATTTTTTCTATGTTACTGATAGATAACTTCTATCTCCTCTTTTCCCTATTCTTACCCCCCTCCTTCCCTAACTGCCAGGAAAATTTGAAAGAAAACAAGAAGGGTGGAACTGGCTAACTGCCTGTTTCAGTTACAATGCTTACAGGTGTTTTATGGAACCCATAAGGCAGATCAAATTTGCATCCTCACTCAAAACTTACTACTTTGACCTGAAATTTGGCATAAAAAACATGCTTAATAAGGCCTTTCTCATGCTTAATTGCATCAACCTCAGTTAATTTTCTTCCAGTTTGTGTCTCCTAGTATTTACGTTGCAAGTTGTGAGGTCGGAGGTTGTAAAGTTTATTTGAACTTCTATCGGCCTTTTGGTTCATTCAAACTTATGTTTGCCTGCTTGCTCATATTTATTGAAACGTCGACCAAGATGGTAACGTCTCGCATATCGTGTGCTCTATGAGTGAGGTGCTCTTACCGGCTACCGCAGTATGCTTTCCAATAGCATACAATTGCAGTTATCGCATACAACGATGCAGTTTTTTTACACTTCAAAATGACCAAAGTAGTCATTAAAGTGCATTAGGTAATCTCAGACTTTTAAACCTTGGCTACCCAATGCAGTGCGCATCCTAATCGGCGTTTCTAACTATTTTTGTCTAGTTTCCCGTTGTGCACTCTTTTTTTTTTTTTTTTTTTTTTTTTCGTTTCCGTTTCTAACTAGGTAACATTGTCTCCAGAATCCGAGTTCCATGTGCATCTGGTCTCACATAACACAGGGAAGCTATAACAATGGTAATAACCGGGCCTAGGCCTGCTTATTGGGCTATTAGGATTAATGAAGGGCATTTCAGTAAATCAAAACAATTCATTTACATTATAAATGAAACAAAACCCTAGAGTTTCTTTATAAGATTTTTAGAAAAGAGAGTAACAGTGTGAGTGAGGAGGCGGTGTTGAGTGAAAAAAACTGAATCAGATTCAGATGGTGGATTATGATGGATCTAGTTTTGGGTTGGTGCCGGAAGATTTACATACCTCGGTGGAGATCATAGATCTTTGAAATTGTCATAATGACTTCTCCTCTCAAATCTAAGTTATCTTCTGTTCCATAAGTTGTTTTTGATCGGATCATGGAGAATATCTTGTAGTTCGGATTTTAGTTCTCTTTGGTACTGATTGTGTGACAGTTTCTATTTAAAAAAAAAAAGCTTCTATAATAACAACAAATCATCCATGATAGCAGCAATAACTTAAATTAACAACAACATCGGTGGATCAGTTGATGAATGGACTGGGATACACTATGTAACTGATTTTAGTTGGAGAAACTTTCAGGTTGTATTTAAATTTTCCTTCATTGGGTATTTAATGTATTAGTAAGATCAGATCTCAGCTTACATTTCAATTGTTAGATTTTACTTCTTATAAATGTCGTTACTGTTTGATAATTATTAACACTACACACATATATATTATATATGGTGCTTCATAGACTAATCCAAGTGATTAACCATAAAGGAGACTTACATTGGTACAGATTAGTTACGAATGTTGTATATATTTTTTATATCTTTATAAATTCAGATGTGTTCCAATGAATTAGTTATGTTTCCAAAATCATTCCATTTTACATGACAATATAGATAGATCTATTAGTATGAACTACCGGCAAATGTTTTTAACTGGGGTTACAGACACATACATGTTTTTGGATTTATGTGTGGAAGTGTGTTAGTGATTGTTTTTGGTTGAACTACAAAAATATGTATATGAAATTACCTAGTTTTTCATTGTTTTTCTTTTTTGGTAAACAGCTTGCTATATTCTGTTTTTGAGATGCATCTGTGAAGTGTATACTGATGTAGCTCCTCCTCTCTAAGTACCCAGGTTTATGAAATTTACTCGTTTACTCGCTTACTCACAAGAAAGATAGCCGATCAAACTCTAGGATCATCTCATCAAATTTGTCAACTTTAGGAACCACGTTGTAGTTTAGTGGATTCCTTTCCCTCCTTGTGGAGGACATGTCTTGGCTTGGGGTCGATCCCTGGTCATAGTAGCGTAATTTCCATGTCACTAGAGTTGTATTCCAGAACCGTTTGCTGCATCAAAAAACCCCATTTCTCCTCTTCTTTTTTGTCATCAGGTTTCGCAACAATAATTGAATCCTCATAATTTGATTTCTTAGTTACTTGTTTCACTTTTGTTTGGTTCAGCTTCACATAAACAGGTATATTAGTCTCTTCCCATTCGTCTGGAATATGCATTCTAGAACTTAATGCACCTCTTCTTGCAGCAGCACCACCAACAACAACAACCTCCACTGAACTTTCTAAACATTTTGGAGTTCGATTTGTGAGCAGTGAGCCGAGTTGTCAAAACTTAACTAACTAGGAAGTGCACCAGGATGATATATAGGAAGCTTTTGTCACAGTGTGACCAGTGAAGAATACCTCTTAGTATTTTCAAAAATTTGCAGTGATCCTTAGCAGCCTCCTTGGTATGCAATGAGATACAAAATATACCAAGTAACCGAAGTCAGTCTCATAGCCCAAATTTTGCCATGTCAGAAATTTTAGCACATGACCAAAATCTACCTTGTCACCTAGCTGAAATATGCACTGTAAATCAAATGTTGTCGCTGCAAGATAAAATATGTTTTGTTACTCTAACAATTTGTCATTGTGAATGTAAGCTATCCTTGTTGCTGTTTCTAACTATTCTTTGTCTAGTTTTCTCTTGTGCACTCTGGTTTACATTTTATTTTTCCACCAAACCTAAAATCCGTGACATTGTTGTCACAACCTGAGTTCCATCCTCATGTCATCTGCATGGTAATCCTAGTCTCACAAAACACAACAGTAGAGGCTGTAAAAACTGTAAGAACCGGGCCTGTTTACTGGGCTGCTACTATCAAACATCCATTTGGAATCAGTCCAAGGGTATTTCAGTAAATCAAATAGATTTCCTTACCCACTATGGGGTTGTTTGGTAACCATTATGGATTATCAACTTATAATCCATTATACAGATTATAATGGATTCTATATGTGTTTGGTAATCATTATAATAATTGCTTATTTTAATCATAATTGAAAAAAATTCATTATTTCCATAAACAGAAAAAAGTTGTTTTAAAAATTTATTATAATCAATTATTTTTTCTAAGGAACTCAAATTGAATTTTTAAATCAGGGAAACAAAAAAACAACATATGACTAAAAAAATACCCTAATCCCTAGATCATTGTTCTTTTCTCTCTTTTTTTGAGATCATCATTCTAAGATAATTAATTATCTAAAAATAGTGTTTGAAAAAAATTATTTTTAAAATGATTATATCAAAATCATTTATAAATCACAAAATTGGTTAAAAAGACCAAAATCAAAAATTTAAGGTGAAAAAGACGATTGATTTAGATCTTTGTTTAAATGGACAAAAATTTAAAAATAGGCAGGATGTAACCAGGTTTTAATGAGGCAGCATATGCGTGTCCAACACTGTTCTGAGTCTCACACATTTCAGGTTTTTTTCTCTCTTGATTTTCCTGATATATTTTTATGACTTAGACACAGTGGTCATCAGGGGAAGTGTTATAAACGTTTATTTATGTTAATAATATCTAGGGTAAATCCCGTTTATTACCGGGATGCCCTTGTGTCTAGCCTATATAAATAGATGTTGTATTCTCCCTTTTTCGTTACACACATTAATAAGAATTCTCCTTCTCTCTCTATTTTTCTATCTTTTACACTAGTTATTCATTTCTTTTATTCCTTTATTAAGCTTGTACATATTCACTTCAAGGCTCCTGTAAGACTTAACCAAACGAGCAACATCCGCTCGGGAAGCAGTTAGAGCATTGCTAAGGGCATGGTCCTCGGCCCTAGCATCATCTCTCTCTCGAGCAGGCAGCCTGTATATAATCCGTCACTTAGGGTTATAAGAAGAGCGAGCTTGACGTAGCTCTTCTTCCAATTGTACTACCTTGGTCTCCAGACCAGAGGCATTCCCATGAGCCTCACGAAGATTCTCACATACGGTGTTGTAGCTATTTTGCATATCAATCATTTGTGTTTTTCTCACCCGCCATTCAGCTACCAACTTGTTATGCTCGTCAGCTCGAGTGTTCCATTTAGTGGCTTCGTCCTTAATTTTCTGCACTAACTCTTTGATTCAAGAAACCTGCCGAGCCCTTTCTTTCCGAAGCCATATCAACTCTCGATCATCACTCACTGGAGATAGGGAGGGGGGACTCAGATAGCACACTAAGAAGACGAAAAGGAGATACGAGAGAGGAAGATAGCGAGAAGAAAACGAACCTTTAGAAGAAGCGGCTTCCTCACAGAACCTTCTCCAACTCGGTTTGCGAGCAAGAGCTAAGTCGAGACGAAGCTTCTCTTCTTCAGCACCCAGCTTCTCCTTCCCCTTTAGTCTATTCCTCAGCTCCAAGATTTCCTTATCCTTGTCAGAAATGGTAGCTTCGGCGGCGGTCAGTTCTTCTTCTCGATAACGAAGCTTAGCCTCAAGTTTGAGGGCCTTCGCCCTAAAGAATTGATACAGAGTATGGTTGCAATGCTCACTTCTCATCATCTGCATCGGGCGGATAAGACATTTCTTGAGGAAAGGCTGTGCGATGCCCCATCGGCGATGTCCATCATACCAGCAACATCGAGATAGAGGATCGACCGGGAGGCTAGTAGAAGTGGCCTTCAAGTCCTTATCCCATACCTCTACAACTCTCTCCTCGAGGAAGTCAATTTGCATCATCCAACGAGTAAAGGCATGGAATTCTTCTCACCAAGGATTATTGGAGAAGGGTTGGGCATGAACATTAGTTTCTTTTTCATTAACCAGTCAAGGATAACATCATCACCACCCTGCATCAAGGACTGTGGAAAGTCCTCTGGAGATACCTCAAACAAGCCTCATCAGTAACAACATTCTTTCCAGTATCAACATTTTTCTAGGCTTTGGATTTCTTCCTAGCCTCAGCCTCCTGGTTGGCAAGTTCTTCTGCATCCCCGCCCTCGGAACTTTCTTCCCCATCAACATACTTCTCACCAACGGTCTCACCTAGGACATCCCATTCATCGTTTAGGGAAACCAATGAAAAATCCGAAGCTAATCCCAAGGAAGCGTTCACATCAATTGGCCCACCAGTAGAATGGATTTTGCCGAAAGAAAATTATGGGACAGACCCAGTGGGGAGAGACGACTGAGGATATACCTCTTCGTTCCTTTGATCTAAAGGAGGAGTAGACCCAAGCCCACGGGGTCAACTTCTTTCTCAACGGGTTCGGTGCCACCAATGGCAACTTCTTTCTCACGAGGTTCACGCCACTAGCAACTTCTTTCGCAACAAAGTTGTTGCCACCGTGACAACAACTTCTTTTTCTCAACCGGGGAAATCTCCATTTCAATAGCGCCATCACCATTGTTCATACCATCCTCGTGATTATGAGGGAAGTATCGAGACGCTCTTCATCGTCGTTGACCTCTTCTTCTTCGAACTCTTCGTTCACAGGACTAGTAACTTCATCGGGTATTTAGTCCCCGTGCTTGACGGTGGATGATTGAAGAGGTCCAAGATTTTTCTTTGTTACCCAGAGATATGATATAAAGTTAGCCAGAGGGTTATTCTCTCCCCACTTTAGGTAAAATCCCAAATTAAGAAGAGAAGGGGAAAGTATACAACCTAACAAGGAATCATACCTTAACAACTGTGGTAATCTTTAAAGGAAGGGTAACATCAAAACTCTCCTCCTCGTCCGCGTCAGCAACGTCGAAGGCATATTCAAAATTCATACCCTCAAAATTTAACCGCCAAGGGTAGAAATCACCATAACGAGCTGGAGGAACCTCGTGAGGTTCTCAATCAGCTTGAGGACGCCATCCATGAGGACCAGGTACCCAGCCATAAGCCCAGGGACCGATAACCTCTATGACGGTGGAATTCCACTCATAATCATGATCATGCTTGAGCTTTTCACGAGCAGGAAAAAACTTCCACTGAGAAGAATTCTCAGTACTAGGGACATACTTCAACTTTGAATCACATATTTTGCTTAGAAGACGAACATCACCACGAGGAGCAGTGATTGTACGAAGACCGACACTCCACGGCTTGCGGTTCCTTCCATTAACATAATCTCTGAATCAATTATTGAAATTCTCGGAGTATACCAGTCCGCTCACCTTAGTTAGGAACGTAGCAAGTCATCATTGTTTCCCCTTTACTCCGAAGATAGCATTCCTTGGCCGATACGATACCGATACAAGATATTAACTACCTTGGGGTCAGCCAAGATAACATCAACGGGAATGGAAAGTGGAGGAGTGGAGAGGTGTTTATCTAGCAAATCAAGATATGTTTGCTCACAGCGAGGAGCCAACCCAGAACAGGAAAGCACTCGTATAGCAGCTGCAAAATGACCGTATTAAATCTTCCTCCGGCAGGCCATCACATTGGCAGCTCCCTGCTTATTGTCTGTCTTCGAGTCTGTCTTCTTGAAACCAAAGTGAGTCTCTTCCTATTGCCTAATTTTGCCTCTACTAGTAGAACTTTTAGGTGAGTGAGATAGGGTGTAGAATGGAAGGAGTAATAGTTGTAGCTATCTTTGAAAAATTACCCGTCTTCTGATGATTCCATCAAGACAAGACTTTAGTTCTCTCGAAAAAGCAAGCCTGCACTTATGCGGGATACAAGTAACAGTTGTAAACTGCCTCTGCAACAAAGCATTGAGCAAGTCCGTGGAAAGAACAACAACATCGCTACTGCATTGCTGAGTGATGATGGCATCAATGCTAAGTAAGTTCGTCGGCTCAGCAACCTCAGATGAAGAACCCAAACCGCCTGCACTAACTTCAACTGGTTTATCCACAACATGGAGGAGAAAATCAGCCTCTGCAGCATTGAAAGGTCCAACGATCACCTCTCCATGCACAACCCCATCTCGGCCTTTGCACGGCATCTTCCATGCGTGTAACTGCATACACCTACAACACATCCACATTCGAAGGCAGTAAAGAGCTTTCTCCCACGTAAGATAAACATTCAGGTAAAAAATAAATAAAATCCGCACATATTTTTTTATATTTTCTCTACCTATTGAATGCATTGACTCAAAGTCCTGTTACACCAAATGAATAATGGTTAAAGGAAATAAATGTCCGATGCGTAGCACATGCACAAATCTAGACACATAAATATCCCATGTTGAACGGTGAGGAAACCTTAGCTTACTATTGGCCGAAATAGACATTTTTTGAGTTTTGTGAAACGAGCGTTTTGGCGAAGAACTTGCCAATGTATGATTGGTTTAAAAGGAATAGGAAAAAGATTAAAAAAAAAAAAACCAAATTCAATTTGGAATTCATGGCATGACAATGTTTAGATGAGGACACTTGGATACGTATACTTGATTAAAAAATTACAAACTCAAAAGGAAAACCAAATTACCGTGTTTGGATTTTATGGAAGTCCAAATTCAATTGGAAAATCGAGTTCCTGCCATACAAGGACTCTTTTTTCCAAATTAATATATAAAGGGGAAATTTTTTTCACATATTTCGAACATATTTTTTGTGAAAATAAAAGGAAAAAATAAATAAAATCTGCATATATTTAATGTATTTTGCTCGCTACACCAAATCAAAATTACATCGCCACGGGCGGAGCGAAGCCCCGCACACACCGAAATAAAAATGCATCGCCACTAGGACAGGCGAAGCCCCGTGCACACCAATGAACATGGGACGGGCGAAGCCCCACGCACATTAAAAATGCATCGCCATGGGGGGGCGAAGCCGCGCACGCCAAGTTGAAAGAAAAAATTCTCGATGCGTAGCACGGGCACAAATCTAGTATAGCCTTATGAGAAAGTAATAAAATATAACCTTCTTGTTTGGCTAAAAGCCTTTTGGTTCTGTACATAAAATGGGACTCTGATCGTAAGTAAATATAATCAGCTAGCTAGCTAGTGTTTTCATTTTCATAATTTAATTTCACTTCTCAAAAGCAAGTGAAAAGAGAATTATGTATTTGTAATATCTTGCTACTCCATCCAATGGTCTCCGTAATTGGACGAAATGAAAAGAGCCGGGGTTGTATGGTGATGCATAACATAGATGCAACAACAATGGCTCAAGATTCAAGTCTCTGGCAACGTTTGACATGGTTTTGCTCAATTTCCCCTATGAATATGTTTATAAGCATTTCAGTTTCCCATAACTAAGCTTAATCCTATACAATTTCAAACTTGATTCTTATTTTCTTTGCTTCCTTTGCTTTGTACTACGTTTTGTCAAGCTATTCTTCGGAAAATCGTCAAAGAAATTGTTTGCAGTTAATGGAATTCTTTTTTATCCAAACAAATAGTAACAAACACCTTCAGCTGAGGTGAAAAGCATAACTAAGCTTCACCATATGATATTCAAAAGAACCAAAACAAGAAGCAAAGGTAATATACTTCGCTAAACAAACAAAGGGAGAGGATTTGGAATCCATACATGACTAACAAATGGAGATGTTGCCTACTTTGCTAATTAGTCTCAGGATGGTTGTGAGTAAAAAAAATGACATCCTGGAATGATGAGCTAAATCAACAATAAAGTAGGCACCCACATGCAAAAAACAAAAATTCTTGAACGACCCATAATTCTGTCATGTTGCGCATTTGGGGAAAATGTGTTTTGCGACGAAGGTACCATTATCTGATTGAAGTGTTCTACCTGTACCTGCAAGATGATAAGAAGTGGCTGCACCATAAGAATTCATTTTACATAACCTGCAGGTGGAAAAGTCCATCTAATGTATTTACCAACTGGTTTAAATAATATGGGAGGTTGAATCTGAGACAGCTAGATTCAGTAGCTTAACTGAATGCCCGATGCAAAACTGAATCAATTTTAAACTACTGCTAATGAAAAATTATTTCTTGGAGATCCAAATAAACCACAATATAAAAAGGTACGATGCAGTTGGATAGAGGAGGCTTCAATAGTTTTGAGTGATAATGATAGTAAGAGCCAATCAAAATTAAGATGGGGCTGAAGAGATAGTAAACCCTCATTCTGTACTGACCTTCCCAATGATGACAAATTACAGAACATTCTAAGAAGAGGTGATCCAATGATTTTACAAAATATTCAATCTAAGAAAAATCAAAACATTCTACTAGTTCTTTCCTACTAGTATAACACGCACGCGCGATGCGCCTGCCATTCCGTCCCAAATAAAATCGAACTTCACAAAATTTGCGTAAACACTGTTTGAAATAAATTCTAACTTCCTAAAATTATCGCTGTGTTTGCGACACCATAAATACACCATGTACCATTCAACAGATTATCTGGTAGCCTGGTATTGTGATCCCTCCAGTCTGCAAAAGTGATGTTAACATTTAACAGAGGTAGTATTAAGTTACTCCTGCATGGTAAATGAAGGTCCAATATGCAAAACTGAAGTATTTATTGTATTTCTGTTTTATAGCAGAAGCATGAGAAGCCTGGTACTGTATCAAGTGACTTCACTACTTGTTAGAATTAGTTACTTGCTGAAATTAAAACGTCTGGATACATGGTTTTTGAGCTTACGGTGACAGATGCACTGTACACTGAGAATTTGATAAGCTCATATGGGACTAAAGGAGAAAAGCACTCTAAATCCAAATATTGGCCACACTTCTTGTATCCATACGAATACTATGTTATTAGATAAGTATCCAGAATATAGGATCCTTCTCCATATATGCAGGTCCAAAATTCAAACATGCTTAAGAGTACAACATACATTTACCACATTCATACTTAAATATCATGCCAATAAACTAAGAGTGTTACTGCACCAGCAACAAAAAAATGCTTACATAGTATAAACAGGCTGAGTCCAGCTCTTGAGCCCACTGCAATGCAGTAACCTAGCCAACTTCAACTGACACATTGATTTATTTCTTTTCCTGTAGCTGTTCTAGCTCCAATGAATTCGCTTGCAAATTTATACATTATAGCTCCGTACAAGACATCTTGGTTTTCGATTTAAGGGACGAATTAACAAAGATCGGTAATATCTAACTAATAATCTTTTGATAGGCTTGTCATGTACTGATAATCCACTATTCCACATTCTCTTCTAGTTTCGTCATCAACAAAGAGAGTAGACAGCTAAGGCTTTTCTTCTTTTTTCCTATACTTTCCACTTATAAACACAGTGGATAGAAAACAATCGGTGCTTGACTCCTTTGTGTTCGTAAATGCGTTATTATGAAACTATTCAGTGAGTAGCGGATAGATTAGTACTTCCAATGATGTGACACAATGTTTTCTTGTGACTGTGCAGAAACACCAAAAATAACACAATAAATCAGATAATCTAACTTCATTCAAAATAATCCCCTTGTGAAAAAAGCACAAACGCATACAACAACAACACCATTAATCAAAGCATAAAGCATATAAAGAAAATTTGCTGCAAAAATCAACACAACCCAATTCTTCTATCTTCCTATCAACATTTCAAGGAAATCAAATCAATAAAAACCTTTGATTATAATGAATTTTAAGACATAGAACGAAGAAATTAAGACATAGAGAGGGGTGGATATGGGTACCAAAGGAGAATGATAACACGCTTTGGAAGCTCGATCTACCTAGGTACAAAAGTCATTCGGAATTTGAAGCTTTGAAAACTTTTTAACTCGGAATCCAAATTTGAACTGACGAAAACTTTTAGGGATTTGGGGACGAAAAAAAGAAAGAAAAGAGATGGGAAGAGATTGAATGAAGTTCACGTAGAAGGATTGAAACTAAATTTGAATTGAAATCTTATGTTTAAGTTTCAATTGATTTCAATTCGTGTGGAAAATGGAGTTTGATTCTTCTTGGTGATTTTCGGAAGTAAAAGAAGAAAATAGATGGAAGGGGAAAACACGATTGCCACATATAGCCCTCGGCTGTCTCAAATATACGAAAATGTACGCAGAGTGTTAAAAACACGGAGGGGTGTTTTCGTCAGTTCATGTGAAACCGGAGAAAAACCCTCTTCTCTTTATATTAGTAAGATATCAACTACATCCCTACATTCAACTAACAACATTATTCCAGAACACACAAGTTACATGCTAAACTTGTAGATGTCACCAGTCTTTCTCATAGGAATATGCTGTAAAAATTTATAATCAACTAGGTTTTGTTCGCCTAATTGAGGCACAACACTCATTAGCCACCACATTATACAACAAGACAAATCTCATGTCGAATGTGCACCTTATATCAGTTTAAGCAAGGAAATCAAAGTCATGGGAATTCCATATTTCTAATGCCTAAATCTCTTGCTGAAATTTTATCCGAACAAATGGCATGCATTTTGGTGACCTTCTCTATTTTCCCTCAACAACTTTCACCATGGTTTATCAATAGGTTGAAGTACGCCTTCAGGGATTCGGTAAATTAGAATCAAAAGATCAACCCCTACTATAAAGTGAGGAAGGCGGATGGTAAAGTTCTTTGAACACTTGGATTGACTAGTGAAGCATGAAATCTGCCGGATTTCTCATTCCGTGATGAGCCTCCTTCAATACTTAGAAAACTTCACTGCTGCCCTTATTTCTACACACGAACAAAAAACCACTTACGTTTGGACATCCTGATTTTTATTAATTCCAAAAAAAAAGTGAAATGAGGAGTAATTCGGGGTAATTCGATTCATGGTAGTTATGAGTAAAAAGAACATCCATTTGGAAAGATGAGATAAATCAACAATATCTTTCAAGATGTGAGCAGAGAAACCAGGAGGTGATTAAACGGTGGTGTAAAATCTATTTTGACATTGTTTAGGTGGTCTTAGTTTGTTTTGAGCACTTTTCTCATTTTTTTATTTTTTGTTCTTGGCTAAGGTGGTATAATTCTTGTACGCCCTCTCTATTTTTTGATCAGTATATATCCTTTCTTTACCGAGTCCAAAAACAAAATCTTCAAATAACGGAACGAGAAAGGTCCTTTAGGGAGGAATTAAAAAACATAAATCAATTGATAAACTAGCCCGTTCATTTGCAGGGCATACAAGGACCTTGTATAAGTTATATTACTAATTGGAAAAGATCTAATTTTAGTTTTAGGAGAGATAGATATAGCATGTGCATTTGTTAGGTTAAATCAATATAAAAAGTTCTCATAAATTAGGCACAATATTTATTCTTTCTTATGCAGATAGCTAGGGTTTGGTGCATTAAAAATCATAAACCCTTAATGTATCAAAAATAACATAAGATTTAGATATGACTCGCATTCAATATGCACAAACACAAAGTAATAACGTAAGTATGTTGGTCTGATTTTTTTATTGGTGGTGGTAAAATTTTGTGTTCAAACTATTACAACTTTTGTGGGTGGATTTTCTATTAAAGATTTAGTTTTTGTTATTTATGTGGTTAAAGATTGTATTTTTGATGGTAAATGCAAATATATAGAAGTTGTTTTTAAATACTTGATATATCTTGGATGTAAAAAACATGATCGAAAACGCCTTGAACAATATGCTTTGTAGGGATCGACTCTTTCATGAAGCCACCAAAGATCCTCAATCATATCATACTCTTGGGCCAAGTGCATCGCTTAACTTTCTCAAAAATCATTCCATGAATAATTATTCTCTAAGTCAACATAGCACACGCCAACGGATAGATTTGTTCATTATCATCATACCCTATGGCCGACAATGGGATTCATTTGCGTTCTTGTAACAGTCGTACCATCAACAAAAAAAGCAGGTATGCAACAAACTTTGAATCCTCGTAAACTTTCTCCAAAATCAAAGAAGTAATATAGAAAATGAAATGATCACTTTCATTAGTTTTAATTTGATATGATTCCTCGTAGACATCTTAGATTCTTTCTAGTTAGCAGGTTTGCTCACGAGGGAACTGTTACCAAAATTAAAAATGATGAAAATGATCACTTTCTATATTAAAGATTCAAAGGTTGTTGCAGACTTACCTTTTCTGTTGATATTACAGCTCTTACGGGAGAACGCAAATGAGTCATATTGTTGGTCATAGGGTATGATGCTAATGAACAAATCTATTCGTTGGCGTTTCCTATTGTTGATTCAGAGAATAATGATTCATGGGAATGGTTTTGGAAAAAGTTATGAGGTGCACTTGGCCCAGAAGAGTATGCTATGAATGAGGATCTTGTGGTGGCTTCAGACAGGAAAGAGTCGATCCCTAGAGGCATCTTTGTTGAAGGTTCCTATTTGCTAATTATGTTTTCTGCATCCACCATATATCGTATTTAATGACTACTAGATATTTGCATTTACCATTAGACTTGGTTGATAAAACAATCTTTAATAACAAATCCACCCACAAAAATTGTAATACTTGGAACACAAAATTTTACCACTACCAATAAAAAATCAGATTAACATAGTTACATTATTACTTTGCGTTTGTGAATAATGAATGCGGAGTTAAATCTAAATCTTATGTTATTTCTGATACAACAAGAGTTTATGATTTTAATTCACCAAACCCTAGCTACCAGGTAAAGAAAGAATAAATGTTGTGCCTAATTTATGAGTTCTTTTTATACTAATTCAACATAACAAATACACATGCTATTTCTTTCTCCAAAAATTATAATAAATCTTTTCCAATTAGTAATATAACTTGTAGTCCCCCTGTCCTTTTTTATCTGTCCTAATTTTTACTTTGGTATGTCCATTTTTATCTGTCCACTCTGTTTATAGACATACTTTTCCCTTAAACTATCAAATATACCCTTTTAATTTTTATAATCATAAAATCATTTTTAATATCCAAATCTTAAATAATATCACCATATATATGGAAAAAAAACTTACTCAATATCTTTGTATTAATTGTCATTCTTTTTTAAATAAAAACATTTAAGAATAGTTATAAAATTCCTAATAAACTTCTACTTATTTTAACATTAATAATTTAGTTTTCATAATAATATAACATTAAACAGGCTAGTCAAGGGCTAGTCATGACAATTTATAGGATTTCCTTAATATCTTGACTTAGCCAAAGCGGACTCTTAATTTAGGACAGAGGGAGTATTAGTTAACTTTTTAACCCAATCCTAATTAGGTTTATATATATGTATACAACAAGAGTCTTATATATATATATATATATATATATATATATATATATATATATATATACCATTAATAGATTCGATTTTCATTTACTTCTTTATTATACCAAAAATTTTGCATATCTCTGAAAAATTGACTAAATGAGAAATAATAATAAGTGGACAAAATAAAAGAATATAATTAAGGCAGAAATATAAGAGTCCTAAAATTTGAGATAAAACTAAGTAATGAGAATAGAAATGAATGATTGTAATTAGTTAGCACAATTATCTAATATAGACTTCCATAGTAATATCCAATTCAAAGACCTTTTCATAGTAATATCCATCAAGGATATTTAAGTAACTCATTATCTACACATTCTAACAACAAATGACTTGGTGTATTACTTGCTTTACAAACTAACATGCACACATCTACATTCTTACATATTCAATCACCCATCAAAGATGTTTCAAATGGTTAATCGATGTTTTTCTACAAAGCCATACAAAGTTCACTAGGACAAATAGTATCAAATAGCAAAATCTTTCTATTCGATTTTTGTTTTGTACCTTTTTATGATTTTTCATGGAGGCCCCAGTGATTCCTTTCTAATGGTGAATTATAAGTCAAACCAACATGTGGATACCCAATGTTTTTCGTCTTAATGTAAAACCATATTGCACTAAATGTTCCTATTATACAACTTGTTACAATATATATAAGAAAATTGACATTCTATGATTATTAGATCATTCCATGGTTAACAATAATTTAAATCTTCATCACCGAAATCACTAGGCTACAATTACGAAAACAAACTATACAGAAGTGACACTCGACTAAAGAAACACTTACACATATTCACAAGCCCAAGACATTCCTTGATGACCACACCAGGCTGGTCGCATATTCTGATCTTTCAATATTTGCATCTTGGAAAACCCCCGGTAAGAAACCGTAGTTAATGAGTATCATTTGCAGGCATCTGATCAAGAAATTTTTATGAGCCCATTTCTACCTGACATATGGAGAGAAAATAACTTCCAACCCAGGGTGGTTTACAAGCTTCATTCGAATACCTAACCTATCTTTCAGTTGCTAAATGATTGCGTCAAATATTCATTACAAGAAAAACTAAAACATTTTATGCATCCTTAATTTACAACTTACAGAATAAAGATGAATCCTTACTATATCAACTACATTTTGTTTGCCAAAGTGACGAACAACACTCATTAGCCAAAGACGTTATACAACAGTCAAATCGCATGTCAAAAGTGTATCTTGTCATATCATATTTTCTACCATCTACCACATTCAAAAAGTTTCATCGATTCTTGGACAAACATAATGACACGAGAACTCACCGTACCAGTCACAAAATTGAATTCTCCATAGCTTTTTTTTTTTGTTTTTGCAATGAAGTCTCAACTTGTTCTTTTTAGAAGTCTCTTTCAAGGTAAGCGCATTTGACAAAAATATGAAAAATCAGGACAAGTATTTAAGATCCACGCTTATTCTTTATTACTTGCTCCATGAGTCTTTAAGTCTAGCTCATGAAAAGCAACAAGAGTTTTAGACTTACATGAAGTCAAGAAACTGATGATCACAAAGTTTCCAAGCACATTAGCATTGCAATTGAATCAAGAGAAGTGTGACAGGACAACAACATCCACATTCTAAAAAAAAGGACAACTCATTAGTTTCACATGAACAACAAGATGTCTTGAAATGTACTTAAAAAGAAATTCAGAATTCGAGAATTTTTAAAGAGCCATTTCCTCAGAAACATACATATATTAATTCCTTCTGGAGATGTGGTTTACAATCTCATTAAATATAATACTAATTACAAGAATCTCAAAGCTTAATTCTTAGAATCCATAAGCGGATCTTCTGGATTTCACTGACTGAATTTGAAGAGGAAAACCAAGCTCCAGAAATTAAAAAAATGATAGTAAAAATCATAGTGCTGCAAAATTGTATAACAAGATGTCTTGAAATGTTGAAATGTACTTCATAAAGAAATTCAGGAATTCAAGAATCACCCGTTACAAAATCTACCTAATCTATCTCTCATTCAGAAATTCATTTTAAGGAAAAAAATAAAACATTTTATACATATACCAAACAGTTTCGATTCAATTCTTAAACTGTTAAATGGATACGAAACTCGCCATATGAAGGGTTACAACCCCATGATATGTGCTTCATCATCTCCATCTTTTCCATATCTTTCAAGGGACCTCCAAGCTGAATCTAATAAATATGAAATCAGTACATTAAGATCATTATAAAAATTTGTTTTAAAGAAGATCAACCCATCGATGGTTGGGAATCAAAGGGGGTGTCTTACCTGGAGGTAGACCGATGGTTCTAAAGAAGATCAACCCATCGATGAGTGAAGCATAAGTGAACTGAAGATAGCTAATCGCTTAAGCTTGAGAGGAGAAATCATTATGCTTAGTGTTTTGTTGTTGTTGTTGATCATCGAAGACACCAGAAGCCATGATTTTTGTGACGGCGGATAACAAAAGAAGAGATGGAGGAGAAAGGCACAATATGAGTAAGAAGCCCTAAAACGGACACGGGGTATAAATAGTCAGGGTAAATAGACATAAAGAAGTGATGAAGAATTACACTTTGATTACATCACTTGTCGATACAGTTCATGGATTTTAGATGGTTCCGGCTACACTGACAAATTTTAGCAGATTACATCGCGAACCACAATGACATGTTCATGGTAGCGCTGCTGATCTTTAGTTCGTGGTGTAGATTTAAAGTCACAGTGGGAGATCACGCAGCTGTGCATGTCTCTAGGTAGATTTTGGATTATAGTGATACATTTGAATTGCAAGTGGTCATCATCAGCCTTGCCTTGTCATGGGCAATATTAAATCATGATACTAACAGACTCGTAAGGAAGATTTTTTCTAGGATTTAGTCGTGGAATTCGAAAGACTTGGCAAATTTTTGAGTTGCCAGGAAAGAGATGTAAACTCTTGATACTAGATTATTTCTCCATCTTCCTCTTGGTCTAGTCAATCCGCAGTCTTTTAACATGATTGCAATGTATTTAGAATGAATTTACTTATCATGGAACCAAGTACATGGTGAAACCGTGAAAGTTCATTGAACATCAGCCCTTGGGCTGTGCAAGAGCTTATACAGTAGTTCATACATACAGATTTTCATGAAAAGATCAATACTTACGCATGACCTAAGAGATACAGAGAATGAAATACTGTTTGACCCGGCATTGGTGGCAATTGTGGTGAGTTAGATATCAAGAGCATGGACACAGAACCTTCCATTAGGCAATGGCGACATAAATGAAAATGTGGTGGGAAGGATAAATGAGGTGGTGGCTCCATTTGTTTGATAGTTGTCGTTGGTGCAGCATATGACCTGGGGCGAGAAGAGATGGATGTGGACCCGGTGGAAACGGAAGAAGCCCAGACAGGCACGGAAACTGGAAAAGATGTAGTTGTTATTGCTCTCCTTGATCAGATGTTGTAATGGTATTGCAACTCCAATACCAGGAATAGTTCTTTCATTTCGATGCAGACCAGTAGCAAAAGGTCCTGGAGTTTATCAACCACCAGGTACTGGGAAGTTACCGGGCACTCCACCTGCTGGTGCTGGATTGTGCTCACCAAATCCTGAAAATGCTCGCAACACATGGAGGTGATAAAGACAAGCAAGAAAACGCACTATAGTAAAGACATAGAGATCTATGGTTGTTAAACGAATGCTTCAAATTAAACCGTTTTATGCTTAATTCATTTACAGAATAATAACGAAGTCTCCTTACTACATCAGCTACATTTAACTTACAATGATATTCCTGAATTCCCAAGTTAGAAGATAAACTACAAAAGCAGTCACCACTCCTTCTCATAAGTATATACTGTAAATGTCAATACTCAAGTCTCAACTACACTTTGTTTGCCTGACGGAGGCACAAAACTCGCTAGCCACCACATTATCCGACAGGTCAAATTTCATGTCGAATGTGCATCTCATTTGTGTTCTACCATCAACCATATGACATAATTACTCACTACTTCTCACGAGATTTGATTCTTCATAGCCATTTTGTTCTGCGATAAAGATGCAACCTGACCTTTGTGGTAGCGTCTTTTAAGGTACCTGCATTTGGCAAACATGAAACGGGAATAAGTCTTTGAGATCCATAACAATTTCTTACTGTGCTCTATCAGTCTTTAGTCTAGCTCATGAAAAGGAACAAGCATATTAGAGTTACATGAAGGGAATAACAAGAGGAGAAGAAATTGATGATCACAGGGTTTCTGAGCACATTAGCATTGCAATTGAATCAATAGTAGAGAATCAATGGTCTGTTGTTCCTGCTTCCAGTGCTTCTAGTAGATTAGAATTTCTTGGTTGAAGAGTGAAGCATTCCATATACTGCGTAGCTAACCTCACTAATTACACTCGATTGTTTTTTCAGTGATCATGGTACCTGTATGATAGGCCAACAACATTCATATCGACAACTCATTAGTTTCACATCAACAGGAAGATGTCTTAAAATGTCGAAATGCACTTCATAAAGATATTCAGAAATTCAAGAATCACATGATAGAAAAAGTCTACCTAATCCATCTCTCTCAATTGCTAGTAGATTAATTGCTTCACATCTTGTCCTTCTTAGCTTCTTTCATTGCACCTGCTTACCGCATTTGATAAATATGAAATCAGTATATTAGAATCTTAGGGGGGGAAAACTTTAAAAAGGGTAGAAAGAAGAAAATAGATGGTAAATTTAGTGAGCACTTGCCTTGAGAGATGACGGATTAAGTTCGGTAAAATGTTAATGGTGTGATGTGCACTGTTCAAGCTTTTCAGATCCTTCGCCGCCAGCTGTATTTCTATCAAAATTAAAAACAAAATCAGATGAATCTCTGAACGAGAAAAATAAAACAAACAAAATCAAACCAATTTTTCTTAAATCAGATGTAGAGAGGGTGATCACTTACGAGAGGAGAAATCATTGTGCTGTGTGATTTGTTGCTGTTGTTGTTGATCATCAACGTAGGATGCCATGATTTTTATGGGTGTTGTTTTTTTGAGATGGCGGCGTATAACAAAGTATGAAGAAGAAGCCCCAACTCGGAGGTTTATATAGCTAGGGTAAGGGTAAATAGACAAGTGATATTAGCTTACATCACTTGTGTATAAAAATATTCATGTGGCAAATTTCAGACCACAATATGGCAAAAAACTTGACCGCACTGGCAATGTTTATGGCTACTCTGCTAACTTTTGGATTATGTTGCATTTTTTAGTACGTGAAGTAATTTAAGTAAGGTGTTGTTGGGAGATCAGTTTTCAGGTAGACTTTGGTTTGCCGTGATATTTTTAAAAAAAAAGACGTATTCAGTAACATCACCGAAGATGATGCAAGTCAAATATGGATACAACACTAAAGATATCAACAGATTACTCAGTGGCAAACCTATGGTGATTTTTGGATTACGGAGTGTTTTTTAAGTTTGTGAATTAAGTAGATATAAGGTCACATTGGGAAATTTCATCTCGTGATGCAACATATTGTAGGTTTCTATGTAGACTCCGGTTTTATGCAACATATCATTAGATTTCCCCTTGTTTGTTACATATACAAAGATTTATTAGGTACGCTTTGTGGCAGTGAAAGATTTCTGGTCATCTGGCTCATCTCTATTTTTACGGCCTTTTTGAAGGGACCTGCAAACTGAATTTGATAAATATGGAATCAGTAGATTAAATTTGTTTCTAAAGAAGATCAACTAAGGTAGAAGGATGGTAAAGCTTTTCAGAGGTATCATAGAATCATAGATAGGATAAAACAAAAACAAAATAAGTGAAATGAAGACGGATAATCACTTACTTTTGAGAGGAAATGTCATTATACTGAGTGATTTGATTCACGTTTGGTGTTTGAATGAAGAGAAGATCTTAATGATACTTAAATTACCAATTACAATACTTTGAGGAACCAAAACAACAAAAACCTAGGAAGAGACACAATGAGGCAAATCTTTGCTTCTATAATTCAGATTGGAGTTAAATGTTTTCACAGTTTCCCCTAGACAGAAGCAACATAGAGGATGCTATCTATAATAATGATGCCCGACTAATCTTGATACATAGTTCATCTTTAACCCAAATATGGATATACAGAGGAATCACATATACTAGCTACTAAATAATAAGATGTTTGATTTACAATATCATTAGATCTAATGTAAGCAGTGAGGCGTGAGCTTCATGTTGTCCCTGTTCCACCAGCTTCCCCTTGTTCCTGTGATCAGTTCCTGGAAATTATGCATCTAATCCAACAGCAACCTGTAAAATCAATCACAACTTAACATTAATTTTTAAAAAAAAAAAAAAAGAGGAAAGTATATTGTGTATAGAGAGACAACATACCAACCGAAGATCTGATCAATAAGGAAATATGATCAATAATCAAGGGGAGAAGAGGATCCAAAGTATTCGTATATTAAAACCATGAGAGGAGAAATCATTGTGCTGTAAATGATCTATTGTTTTTGTGATCTCCACAAGGCTATGTGTAAAGCTTCCCATACAAACCCAAAATAACATTCAGAGTAGCAACAACCCCGACCCATTTCTGATGATCAGATCTTTGAGAATTTAACACCGCCGCCGGCCAACTGGTCTCTCTTCTTAACTTTCACTCTCTTTTTATTACATCAACAATTGAGAATCTAGGGCTTTTTCTTTTGTTTTTATAGATAACACGAAATTGTGATTTACCAAAATATCCTTCGAATCAAGCCTATTATTGACTTTTAGCCCGGGCCTTTCACACTTTAAGAGTACACAACCCAGCACGGCTAATCGTTTTTGAGCGATGATAAAGCATTACAGCCGTTGTCATAAATTACTACTCCTCTACTTGCTTGGCCAAGAAATTTGGTTTTGCACAAAACATGACTGCTATACCACTTGACTCTAGAAGTAAGTAAAACTATTAATCAGCTAGTATGCATTCACTTTCATAATCTAATTTCTCCTTTCAACTCTGGAACTAACTTAAGATCAATATAGATGCTACAACAATGACTCAAGATTCAAGTCTCTCGCATTGTGCGTTACTCAACTATGGTGTGTTTCAATTCCCTTGGAATACTATACTTTATCAGATTGACGTTTTGGGAAGTTATTCTTCGAGAATGCAAAGAAATTGGTCGCCGTTATTGGAAAAAATCATACATCTCACAATTGCATATAGAGAATTCTTTTTATCCAGACAAAAAGTAACAAATTCCTTGAGCTGAGGTGAAAAATGTAAGAAAGCTTCATCGCATGGTATTCAAAAGAATCAAAACAAGAACCACAGGTAATATACTTTTTTAGTTCCTTCCTTCATCCACATTACATCATCAAACAAAAGCTAAACCAAATAAGGGGCAGGATTTGGAATCCATATATGACTAACAAGAGGAGATTTTGCCTACTTGTTTAATGAGACTCAAAAAAAAAAACCAGGGCACCACAGAACCCATTTACAACACTGATTATGTATACACAGATTCACCAAAACTTGATTCTTTGTAGCCTTTCTGTTTTGCAACGAAGTCTCAACTTGTTCTTTTTAGAAGCCTCTTTCAAGGTAGCTGTATTTGAAATACATGAGATACATGAAATCAGAACAAATCTGTTAGATCCATAATCATTTTCTATTCTGCTATGAGCCTCTTTTAAGTCTAACTCATGAAAAAGAACAAGATTACTAAACTTACATGAAGGTGAGAACAAGAGGCAAATATTTCGATGACGACTAAGTAATCTGAGAATCAATAGCATTGCAATTGAACCAAGAGAAGAGAATCCATGGTCTATTCCTGCTTCCAATACGTCTAGTAGATTGTCAGTTCTCTGATGATCTATGTTAAGCTGCTAGTGGCAAACCACACTGATCAGCCAACAACGTTCACATCATGGAATTGAATAATAATCACATCAAAAAAAAGATGCCTCAAAGAAATTCAGGATTTAAGAATCATATGTTACAAAGATTACCTAATCTATCTCTCAATTGATAATTAATTAATTCAGGAATTCATACTTACGAAGAAAAATAAAAAACATGCATCTTATCTTATTAGGATCTACCAAATCCCAAAAAAATTCATCTGATCCGTAAAAAGTAATATAAACTCACCACCCATTTGATTGTTCATGCCATGGCTTGATAGATTCTTAATATCTGTTTCATTTTCCTTCCTTTTTTTCGCTTCCTCAATGTGACCTGAATCCGATGAAATCAGCACACTAGAAACATTATGAACTTAATTTAGAGAAGATCAACCCGAGGGTAAAAAGGAACAACTAAACTAAACTTACCTGAGGAAGAAGAGAGGACTGCAGGCGATGAATATACAGATGGTAAAGGTACCGAATATAGTTGCATCGATTGGTGACGCCCTAAGTCCGGTAACATGCTGCTAATACATTCCGATTTGCTCATTCTTTTCAGCTGCTCCCATGTCAGGATTATTTCTATCAAAAAAAAGAAGAAAAGAAAACCCTTCAGATCCATCAATAAAAAGAAGGAACAAAATGAAGTAATAATAACATTTGAGAGGAGAAATCATTGTGATAGGGTTTTGTTGTCGTGGTTGATTATCGACATCAGATTCCATTCCTTTGTGGAATATAACAAAGGAAGACAGGGAGAGGGTTGAGGAATACTCGTTATTAATGATCATCCACATAAAAACTTGCATATAATACAGGGATCATCAACATCAAAACTTACAACACATGCCAGCAACCACCTCCATTACATACAATACAAGCTAACTCCATCATCTTCTGCAGTTCTGTTAAAGACTTATTAAATTACCAAAAAGAATAAATAATGTATACAAAAATGAAGATTCATCTAAAACATAAAGTTGATAACTTTTTTAAGTTTTAACTCAGGTTCGAGATGATACAATTTTTTTTGCTAAGGACTAACCACTACAAGAAAAACTGGATTAAGCAACCAGGCAGTTTTGGTTGCAAAAGCCCATATTGAGTCGCTCTAACCCTTAGAGCGACTTAATTTGGCTCTCGCTCTTGAGTTGCAAAAGGTGGGATCTCTATAGGTCTAGAGCAGCTAGGCAATTGCTTTAATAATCAACCAACCATCATGTAGCGTCTTCTTTGTTCATCGCTTCATATCTAGACCGACCTACTTAGAGCAAGCAAAATAACCATCGCTTTAAAGCTAGACCAACCGTTCTGGAGCAAGTTAAACACCCATCCCTCCATAGCTAGACCAACCGTTCTGGAGCAAGTAGACTACCAATCGCTTAAAAGCTAGACCAACCACCCAACGAGCAATTAGAATACCAAGTCCATAGATACATGGAGCAACTGGCTTGAAGTTGGTTGCTTGAGTATCTAAACTAGCAAATTTTGCCTCCCCAAACGCCGAATGATGATTTTACAATCCAAAATTGTAATTATAATTTATTTAAAATTAATAAGTACAACAAATGAATGATTAACCAAATTAAGAAAATAATTAAATTTTATTATATCACAGAAATTCAGTTTACATCATTTCTTAAGTAAATTATATTATTTACAAGAAAAAAAAAAAAACAAAAATAAAAATCTAATCAATTCTTTAAGAAAAAAATTACAATCTCCACAGTTTTAAAACAAAGGATAAAGAACGCTTTCTACTTTAAAGCACCCATCAAAGTTCACTGAATTCCCATAGACAAAGCTCAAAACAATAAGAGATTCATACTCCCATCATCATTCATGCGTTTAAATTTCTTTTCTGATCATTGGGATCTCGTTCCTCCCTCCTTAAAATGATAAAAACCGGGTCCTGCATTTACAAAAACACCCAAATAAACACAAAAGATTATTGCTATGAAGAATAAAAAAATCAAACTAAAACAAAAATAGCATTAAACCTAGAAACAGATACTCGAGTAATATTAACAAAGCAATCAATACCTGATATTTGACAATTTTCAAACACATTCTTCAAACCAGATTTGTTCATTAGAACAAATCCAGATAACATAAATTTTCAGACCCTTTACAAAAATCAAAGAAATACAAGAATTTATACAATCTACAAATCTGACCAAAAAAAAAATCTACTGAAAATCGATATAATCTTCAATTACTTCCAAATCTTGGTCAAAAATAACGTCTTAATCCATGAATAAGGTTACTACCACAATCATTGATAACCAAGAAAGTAGTGAGGAAACCCAACCGGATAAATAAAGCCAACATTCAAGATCTGAAATTCTGAATCAATTGTATTAGTTTTAGTAACAACAAACAAATTAAAGAGATCAGAAACAACCATTATTGAGTTGAAAAACAAAATCTATTGAAAAATCCCTAAATCTGAATACTAATTTTATATAAAGAGAACTGAATGCTAATATCAACTAAATAGAATTGAATAAATACGGTGTAAATGAATAGCAATCATAACTTAAATCGTTGTACTAATTTTAAAAAAAAATTCAGTTACCGTCCAAAGATTGGTCAAAATAGCTCCTTAATCCATGAATAAAGGTTACTACAGAAACATCTTAAACCAAGAAAACAAGTTTTGAAACCCAACCGGATAAATAAAACCAAAACTCAAGATCTAAACCATTTGTATTTCTTTAGCAACAACAAAAAAATTACAGAAATAAAAAAATACCCATTATTAGGTTTAAAAACAAAATCTTATGAAAAATCACTAGATCTGAGAACTAATTTCATGTAAATAGAATTGAAAGTTGAAAAAAATCAGAATCTACACCTTCAATTATCATCACAGATTTAATGATATGATTAAAGTGAAAAATGAAAAAAAAAATATCAGAATCTACACCCTCCAATTATCATCACAGATTCATTGATACGATTTGATTTTAAGAGAGAGAAAGGTTGCAGAGAAAGAAGGAGGCATTTCTAGAGAAGAAGGAAGAAGAGGCGGATTGAGTTAAGAGACTCAAGAATAGGTTCGGTGGGTATGAATGTTTTATATCTTAATTTTTTGTTATCTAAATTACATCAATTTTTGATGTTTAATTACTAATCATTAGACACGTACAGATGATGATAAGTTTGACTAAGATTTTCTACAATCTGTGTCTCCCAATCTTGGACCATGTGAAGGTTTAAGTGCATATGAAGTACTTGATAGTTTATACGGTGTGCCTTTTTTTTTTGGTCTTCGTTGACCGGTTATGTTCTAACCACAGGTTGCACGGACGCGGACGAGACGAGGATCGCCAGACGAGTTTCTGACAGCGTTGACGCGGACACTACAAAATTTTCAAAAAACTAGGGCCAGCGGACCGCGTGTATACATATTTTATTTATATATTATTTATATATATAATCGTATTTATTAGCAGTCAAATGTTCATTAACAAAAATTAGAAAATGATGTTATATATGTATAAATTTGAAAAAGAAAATAAGATATCGTTTGTTTAGACATCACGAATGTCAAATAATCAATTCATTATTAAACACATAGCACAATCAAGATGCATTCTTAGATCAACACATGTCCAACTAAGGGTATACGTGATATCATTTCCAATTACAAAATCGAATAAAACCTAAATTATTAATCTAAATGTTTGTCTTTCTTCATTTAGTTAATAATAGTAAAACCTAAAGAAAAAGTTTATATGAAATGAAAAAAATGCGTCGGACACGCGTCATCGGTGCGTCCAAACCCAAGGCGGGGACGCACATAAAATAGGGTGCGTCGGACACGCGTCGTGTCAGCGTCCCCACGCGCGTCCGTGTCCTTGCTCGCGAGATCACGCGGACGGCTCAAGAAATGGGCGTCCGTGCAACCCGGAGTTCTAACCAAAGCTGCCAAACCCTACAAATTTAATAGTAGTAGTACTAAAATTCTTAACATAAAATTTGTGGAAGTACTGGTGCCGTTCTCTTGAATTCGATTACATTTGATGGTTGATACTAATGTTTTAATTTCAATAATCATACAATTTGGTACCTCATAAAAGAAAAGAAAGAAAATGGAATTAATTTCTTTCCAATCTCAATGAAATTCACTAAATTTTAACGAATAGAAACCGATTTTTATTTTATCGATAAAGAATTTTAAAAGTAGGCAAATTTTCGAACTCACGTTACTGATATCATCACCAAGTAAATTTACCACTATGCTATTGTGACACCGGCATGGAAACCGAATTTAGGATGGAAAAGTTTTCATCCAATTTGATATTACTATCAAACAAAGTGATTATGCCCGCTTACTTTTATAGATCCCCAAAACGTGCAAACCTTCAACCAAATTTTAACTACATTTTGATTTATTACTTTACTAATGACATTTCCTTGAAGAGAATCAAGGATAATTATGTGCACGTTCGGAAAATCCGTGCGCCAATTATCGCTTGATTCTCTAAGGAAATGTCATTAGTAAATAATAAATCAAAATATGAATAGCTGGTGAAAATTGCGACTGAATCTATAAAAGGAACAGGCATATCACTTTATTGCCGATAATCAAATTGGATAGCTTTTTCATCTAAATTCGTTTCCGTGCTGATGTGCAATGTCGCCAGTGACAGAATTTGCGGTGACTCGTGGTTCGAGATTTGCCGACGCAAAATTCTTTATCGATAAAATAAAAATAAGTGGCTGGTGAATTTCGTCGAGATTGGAAAAGAGGTAATTCCATTTTCTTTCTTTTCTTTTATGAAAGTGCCAAACCCTTCATGATTATTGAGTAAGGCATTAGTATCAACCATCAAATCTGTCGGGCAGAACGGCACCAATACTTTCACAGAATTTTATGTTAGAAGCCACAATGCTCTTGCTACAAATTTGTAGGTTGGCAGCTTTGCTGGGTGCAGGCATCGACTCTTGGTGATGTCGTTTGCGGGAGCAGCGTGGGGCGGTGACGGCAACGTCGGCCGCTGTGCGGCGTCTGGCGAATTTGGAAGCCGCTTGCCGTGGCTGCGTGTCGGCTACATTTTTCATTTCATATAAACTTTTTCCTTTAGTTTTACTATTAATACCAAATGAAGAAGACAAGCGTGGGTAATAATTTAGGTTTTATTAGGAGCAATCGCATGTCTAGTTGGAGCATGTGTTGTCTAAGAAATGCATCTTATTGTGCTATATTTAATAATGGCCCGATTATTTGACGACCGGCATGCAAGCAGCGATATGTATTTCTTTTGAAATTTATATATATAACGTCGTTTTTATTTTATAATGAAAATGACTTTCTTCAATAAATGCGTGATTGTATATATAAATAATATATAAATGAAATATGCTGTCGTGTCGCTATCTGTTTTTGAAATTTTTATAATATCACGCGTCGCTCTTCAACGCGTCTGCAGCACAGCAAATACTGCGCACGTCACGTCCATGCAACCAGAGCCAAGTATAACCACGTCAACGAACCGAAAAGGCACGCATTATCATTATCCCAGAAATACTATATCGCTTAAGCCTTCACGTAATCCCGAACGAATTGTAAGAAAATCTTAGTCAAACTTATCATCATCTGTGATAGTAATTAAACATCAGGTAAATAATTTAGATAGCAAAATTAAGATATGAAGCATTCATACCCACCGAACCCTATTCTTGATCTCTTAACTCTTCTTCCTTCATAGAAATGCCTCCTTCTACTATACGCAATCTTTCTCTCTTGCGTCCAAATAAATATTAGTCTGTGATGATGGTGGAGAATTGTAGTATTTTTTTTTTCATTTTCACTTTAATGTATCATTAAATCTGTGATGGCTTTTCAGCTTCAATTCTATTTGCATGAGAGTGGATTCTCGAATCTAGTGATTTTTCATGAATTTGTTTTAAAGCAGTAATGGGTATTTTTTATTTCTGCTGTGTTGCTAAAGAAAATACAAATAATTTAGATCTTGAGGATTTTGGTTTATTTATCGGTGGGGTAGCTTGTTTCTTGGTTGGAGTGTTTCTGTGTAACCTTATTCATGAATTAGAAACTATTTGATAATTTATTTAAAATAGTACAACGATTAAGTATGATTGCTATTCATTACACCTGTTGTCAATTCTATTTAGTTGACTATTAGCATTCAGTTACTTGCCTGCTGGGTAATGACAGAATTTCAATAAGATTTGTTTTTCAACTTTCAATAATGAACTGTTTCAATCTTTTAACTGGCTGTTGTTACTAAAACTAATACAGTGAGATTCAGAGCCTCAGATGTAGTGTTGGCTTTATTTATCACAGTTTGAATTTCACTACTGTGGTTATCAATGATTTGGTAACAGCTTTTTATTCATGGATTAAGACGGTATTTTTGACAAGATACGAGCAATTGAGGTATATCGATTTCTCATCTTTCCACGGTCGGGCCCCATGGGCCGCGTCTGCTGACAACTGATTTTATGTAAAAGTCGAAATTTATGTTATCTGGATTTGTTTTTAATGAACTGGAAATCTGTTTGAAATGTGTTTGAACATTGTCAATATCAGGTATTGTTGCTGTGCTGTACTTGAGGATGTCATTTCTGGGGCCAATGTATTTTTGTTTTGATTTGATTTTTATTCTTCATAGCAATAATCTTTTGTGTTTATTTAGTGTTTTGCGGGCTATCATTTTAGAGAGGAAGGAGAGAACAGATGTGTCGAAAGAAAATTGGCTGCATGAATGATGTATTATTTTGAGCTTGTCTATGGGAATTCAGTGAACTTTGATGAAGTGGCAAGCAGAAAGCGTTCTTTATCATTGTTTTAAACTGTGGAAGATTATGATTTTTCTTAAAAGAAATTGTTAGATTTTGCAATATTTTCTTTCTGTAAATAATATAATTTGTAAGAAATGATAGCAAACTAGTGTGATAATTTGGTATTTTTCTTAATTTGGTGTAATCATTCATTTGTTATGCTTATTATTTTAAATAAATTATAGTACAATTTTTAGTTAGCAAATCATCATCGGCATTGAAACAGCATTTAACGCTTAAATACTCAAGCAATAACTTCAAGCAATTGCTCCATGTATCTATGAACTGATATTCCTGTTATCGTTGAAGTGGTGTCTAACAACATTAATCTTTTTCCAGGAACGTTGAAATCTAACTATGAAGATGAGTGTTTAACTGCTCCCGAAGCTATCTGAAAACAGGTCGATCTAGATATGAGCGATGAACAAAGAAGCAACTACATGTGTTGGTTGATTATTAAAGCAATTGCTAACACTCTAGTGAATCCACCTTTTGCAACTCAAGCGAAGCCAAATAAGTCGCTCTGAAGTTAAGAGCGACTCAATATGGGCTTTGCAACCAAAGCGCTTTATTTGCTAATCGATTTTCTGTAGTGGTAGTCACTTAGCAAAAAAAAGTGTATCATCTCGAACCTGATTAAAACTTAAAGGGTATCAACTTTATGTTTTAGATAGTCTTCATTTTTATGCTCCATTATTTATTCTTTTGGTAATTATGGGTCTTTAACAGAACTGCAGAAAGATGATTAACAATTGCTCTTGATGGAGAAGTGAAGTTGCTGGCATGTGTTGCTGAGATTTGATGTTGATGTCCTGTATTACTATGCAAGTTTTTAGCATGGATGATCATTAATAACGGTATTCTCAACCCTCTCCCTGTCTTTCCTTTGTTATATTCCTGAAATGGAATCTGATGTCGATAATCAACTGCGACAACAAAACCTATCGATATTTCTCCTCAAATATTTATTATTACTTTCATTTTGTTCATGCTTTTATTGACAGATCTGAAGAGTTTTCTTCTTCTTTTGATAGAGAGGCAATCACAGAGCATGAAACAGCTGAAAACGGGTCGGAGATGTATTAGCGGCATGTTACCAGACTTAGGGCGTCGCAATCGACACGCAGCTATATTCGTACCTTTACTGCATCTGTATATTCATCGCCTGCGGTCACAACTTCCTCCAGGTGAATTTAATTTGAATTCGCTTTACCCTCCTTCTCTAAGTTAAGTTCGCCAATGTTTCTGGTGTGCTGATTTCATCGGATTCAGGTGCGTGAAGAAGCGAAAAAAGGAAGGAAGCGATATTAAATCTATCGAAGCCATGGCATGAACTGACGATTGCTATTACTTTTTGCAGATCAGGCTGAATTTTTGAGATTTGGCCAGATCGCAACAAGGCTTCAAGATGCATGTTTTATTTTCTTCGTAGTATGAAATTCTGAATGTTAATTATCGGTGAGAGATAGATTAGGTAATCTTTTATGGCTATATGATTCTTAAAATCCTGAATTTCTTTGAACATCTTTTTGATGTGATTATTATTCAATTCCATGATGTGAACGTTGTTGGCTGATCAGTAATGTGGTTTGCCCTTATCATCAGGGAAACTGACAATCTACTAGACATATTGGAAAACGAAATGACCATGAATTCTTCTTCTTGGTTGTGCAATACTGTGGTCTCAGGCCGCCTGAGTAAGAGTAAATAAATCAGCCATCATTCTCACCTTTCATGTATTTTGTGTCTTGTTCTTTTCATGAAGTTGGAGAAGCTTAAAGAGGGCTCATAGCAGAATAAAGATGATTATGGATCTAACAGATTTGTTGGTTTGTGTATCTCATGCTGTTCAAACACATGCACGCGAAAGAAGGCTGCAAAAACGAGATTGCTAAGTTGCAGAAGACTACGAGAGGCGAGTTTTGGTGAATCTGTGTATATGTAATCGTGTTATGATGAGTTACGTAGTATACAATTTTTGGTCTCATTAAACGAATGAGCAAGGCTCTCTGCTGTTAGTCATATGTGGTCAAATCACTATTATTGGTTTGGCTTTGTTTGATGATATGTAATGTGGATGAAGGAAGAGACACTTAAAGTATATTACCTGTGGATTTCTTGTTTGATTCTTTTGAGCGCCTGCATGCGATGAAGCTTTGTTAGTTTTTCGGCCTCGGCTCGAAGGAAGGTCTTGCCTTTGTGTGGATAAGAATTCTCTATATGCAATTGTGAGATGTTGTTTTTTTCCATAGCGACGACCAATGTCTTGCATTCTCGACTAACTTTCCCAAAACGTCAATCTGACAATAAGTATATTATTCAAAGAGAATTGAAAACACACCATGAACGTGTAGCTTGCACAATGCGAGAGACTTGAAATGCTTGAGTCATTGTTGGCAGCATCTATTGATCTTGGAAGTTAGTTCAGGTTGGGAAGCGAAATTGAATTAGCGAAGTGAATGCATACTGAGCTGATTAACCTAGTTTTACTTGCTTCTGGAGGCATCGAAGTGTTCATAACGATCGTGTTTTGTGCAAACCAGAACTTCATCGGCCCTTAGCTTCAGGAAGGTAATTTGCTGACGGCGGCTGTAATGCTTTATCATCGCTCAGAAATCGATTGGCCGTGCTTTGGGTTAATGTACTTCTTAAGTAATTTCAGAAGGCCCGGGCTAAAGAGTCAATAATGAAGCTTGATTCGAGGAATGTTTTGTCCGTCACAATTTCAGTGTTATCTACTGAAACGACGAAAAGCCTGAAGTCTCAATTGTTGATATGATAAAGAGTGAAAGAGATCAGAGAAGTGCTCCGGTTGGCCGGCGAAGCATTCGTTGAATTCTCAAGATCTGATCATCGATAATAGTCGGAGATCTATTGCTACTCCCGAATGTTATTTTGGAGTTTGTATGGGAAGCTTTATAACGCGAAGTCACGGTGGCTGTGGAATCGTGCGGCAACGAGTGATTTCTCCTCTGCATGGGCTGCAGTATGCGGAGTACTTTGAATCCTCTTCTCCTTGATTGTTGATCATGTTTCACTGCGATCAGATCTTCGGTTGGCTACATTGTATACTCTCTACACAATATGCCTTTCCTCTTTTTTAGAAGCCGATGTTAAGTTGTGATTGATTTTGCAGGTTTGCTGAATTGGATAGCATAATTTCCAGGGCTGTTTGCAGAACGTAAATCTCGGTAGGCTGAGATGGCACATGAAGCTCACGCCTCGGCTGTTCCACATTAGGGCTGTGATATTGTAAATCAAACATGCTTATTATTTAGTAGCTAGTATGTGATTCCCTGTATATCCCTATCTGGAATTAGGTAGATGAACTATGCTGATCAAGGTGAGTAGGAGCATCATTATATGAATGGCATCTCCTGTTGACTTTCTGTCTAGAGAGGCTGTGAAAACGACCCATCTGCTCAATCTGACAGGTATAGAAGCAGAGTTTGCCTCATTATGTCTCTTCCTAGGTTTTTTGTTGTTTTGGTTCCTCAGAGATATTGTAATTGGTAATTTAAGCTGTCATTAAGATCTTCTCTTCATTCAGAGCACCAGAGCAGTGAATCAAATCGCTCGGTATAATGACATTTCCTCTCAAAGAAAGTAAGTGATTATCCGTGGCTTCATTTCGCTTATTTACATTTTTGTTTATCCCCTATCTATGATTCTATGATACCTGAGAAAACTGGCCCATCCTTCTACCTTAGTTGATCTTCTTCAGAGAAACAGAATTTAATCTACTGATTCCATATTTATCAAATTCGGTGCAGGCTCCCTTCAAAAAAGACCGCAAATATAGAAGATGAGCGAGATGACCGAAATCTTTCACTTGCCTGCAGCAACCAGCCATATGCTTGGCTGGAAGCAAGGGAAATCTGTGATATGTTATAAAACCGAGTCTACATAGAAACCTACAATATGTTGCATCACCCAGATAATTCCCAATGTAATATCACTTAATTCGCAAGCAAAAACACTCCGTAATCAAATGCCGCTAGGTTTGCCACTGAGTAATCTGTTGATATCTTTAGTGTTGCTGTCCATATTTGACTTGCATCATCTTCATTGATGTTAGGCTACGTCTTTTTAAAATATCACGGCAAGCTTCAAAATCTCTACAAACAATCTCCCAGCAACACGCTATAGAGTGCTTCGTACTAAAAAATGCAGCATAATCAAAAGTTAGCAAATAACCATAAGCATTACTGATGCCAATCGAAATTTTGCCATATTATGATCTGAAAATTGCCACATGAATATTTTATACTGCAAACTAATATCACTTGTCTGTTTCCCTTACCTAACTATAAACCTCGAGAGTTGAGAGCTAATAATATACTTTGTTGCCTGCCATCTCAAAGAAACATAAAATCATATCTACGTTGATAATCAACAACAGCAGCAATATCGCAACTTTCTCTGTGATGCACCCTCTACATCTGATTTAAGAAAAGAACAGTTTAATTGTTTCTTCAATTCTGATTTTGTTTTTAATTTTGATAATCCCGGCTGGCGGCTGAAAGAATCTGAACGTGCACATCACACCGTGCCAGGCTTCATCGTCATCTCTCAGGCAAGTGCTCACTAAGTACCATCTATTTTCTTTCTTTCTACCCACAAAAAGATTTTCCCCACAAAAGACCTGTATACTGATTGTTCATGTTATCAAATACTGATAAGCAGAGTGCAATGAAAAAGAAGCTAAGAAGAACAGATGTGAAGCAATTAATCACTGGCAATTGAAGAGATGAATAGGCTGAAATATCATGTGATTCTTAATTTCTGAGCTATCTTTATGAAGTGCATTTCATTTATTTTTAAGGCATCTTCCTGTTGATGTGAAACTAATGAGTTGTCGTATGAATGTTGTTGGCCTGTCTACAGTACCATGATCACTGAAACAATCGAGTAGCAATTAGTGGTTAACTACGCAGTATATGAAATCTTCACTCGCCAGAAATTCTAAATACTAGAAGCACTGGAAACAAGGCAACGAACCATTGATTACTCTGCTATTGATTCAGTTTACAATCTTTAATGTCAGAAACCCTGTGATCATCAATTTCTTCTCCTCTTATTCCTTCATGTAACTCTAATATGCTTGTTCCCTATGAGCTAGATTAAGACTGATAGAGCACAGTAGAAATTGTTATGGATCTCAGACTTGTCCCGTTTAAATGTTTGCCAAATGCGAAATTGCCTTAAAGACGCACACAAAGGTGATTCTTTATCGCAGAACAAGCAGTATGAAAATCCGTCTCGTGAAATGGTATAATTATCCTTATGGTGATAGTAGAACACAAATGAGATCTTGCATTCGACAAGGGGTGACCTGTCGGATAATGTAGTGGCTAGCGAGACTCTCCGTCGAGCAAACAAGTAGTTGAAAGACAGTATTGACATTTACTGATGCTATGAGGAAAGGAGTATTAACTCTTTATATTTATCTTCTGGCAAATTCAGAATATCGTGTAAGTTAAATGTAGCTGATGTAGTGAGACTTCAATTATTATGTAACGACAATTAAGCATAAAACGGTTAGTGGCAACATTAACAACATGAATATGCCAGCGTAATAGTGGTGTCTCTGTCTCATGTGTGCATTATTTTCAGAGATTTAGTGGCAATCTAACACCAGTGGAGAATGCCCGGCTGGCAGTACCTGGTGGTTGATAAACTCGAGACCTTCTCTTTGATCTACATCGAAATGAAAGAACTATTCTAAATATTGAAGGTGCAATGCATGCAACATCTGATCAAGGGAGCAGTAACAGCCGGCTTTCCGGTTTGCACTGTCTGGGCCTATTCCGTTCCACCGGGTCACATCCATCTGCTTCTCGCCCGAGGTCATATGCTGCATAACGACACAACTATGGAAACAAGTAGACCGCCACCCTCATTATCTGTCCCGCCACAGCCCTCATATCTCGCCGTGCCCCTATGGAAAGGTTCTGTGTCCATGTGACTGTCAACTTCACCACAGTGCACCAATGCCGAATCAAACAGTATTTCGTTCTCTGCTGTCTCTAGGTCATGCGTAGTGATCTTTTCATGAAAATCTGCTGTGTATGAACTCTTACATATAGCTTACTTTAACCCAGGGCTGATGTTCAATGAATACGATTTCTACAATAACTTGGTTTCCATGGAAAGTAAATTCATTCTAAATACATTACTGATAATGTTAAAAGACTGCGGGTGAACCAAGAGAAGATGGAGAAGCAATCTGATATCAGGGGATTACATCTCTTTCTGGCAACTCAGAACTGCCAGAGTCTTCGGGAAATTCACGACTAAATCACAGAAAACCGCTTACGAGTGTTGTATCGTTGTGTGCTTGTGACAGACGCGAGCTGATGATGACCACTTTGCGGTCAAATGTGTCGCTATAAATCGAGTCTACCTGAAGAACATCCTCCCACTTTGTGACTAAATCTGCACCGCGAACTGAATCGGCGGCGCTTTACCATGAGCGTAATAGTTTGTGATTCGCGGTAACAATCTGCTGGAATTGTCGGTGTAGCCGGAGCAAATCCATGAACTGTAATCGACAGAAGTGATGTGTCCAGAAGTATGAGGCTAACTTCATCACTTCTTTATGTCTATTTACTGACTGGCTACCCGTGTCCATTTTAAACTTCTTCTCATATTGTGCTTTCTCCCTCCATCTCTTCTTTTGTTATCGCCGTCACAAATAACAACAACAAAACACTAAGCATATGGTCTCGAAGCAAGCGGTAATATCTTCGAATTCTTATGCTTCATCGATAGATTGTCTTCTTTAGAACCATCGATCTACCTCCGGAAGTAGAACACCCCTTTGGTCCCGGCCATCGATGAGTTGATCTTCTTTGGAAACAGGAGAAATTTTTATAATGATCAGCAATGTACTGTTCATATTTATTAGCAGCTTGAAAATCGCGAAAGATGGCAGAAAAGATGGAGATGATGAAAAACATATCATGGGGTTGTAACCTAAATATGGCGAGTTTCATGTCCATTTGGCAGTTTGGGGTGGTCGAAACTGTTTGTACTGCTCTGTAAGATGTTTTATTTTCCTTAAATGAACTGCGAATGAGCTCAGGTAGGTAGATTTTTGTAACGGTGATTCTTGAATTTTTCGAATTTCTTTTATGGCTGCATTTCAACATTCAAGGCCCGTCTTGACCCATGCAATTTTGCAGCTTTATTTTACTATCATTTTATTTGCAGGCTTGGTTTTCTCTTCAATTCAAATAAATTAATCGAAGATCGCTTATGAATTCTGGGAGTAAACACGAATGTAGCAGTAATATTATATTTATTGGTTGTAAACCACATCTCCCGAAAAAGGAGAAGTGGCTCTATGTATGTTCTGAGAAATGTCTTTAGGAGTCTCGAATTCTTTAATTTCTTTGAAACCATTCAGACATCTTGTTATTCATGTGAAACTAATGAAATTGTCCTTTTAGAATGTGAATGTTATTCTCCTGTCACCTTTCTCTTGAAATTCAATTGCTGTCTTAATAGCAAAACTTTGTGATCATCGATTTCTTGACATGTAAGTCTGGAAACTCTTGTTGCTTTCATGAGCTAGACAAGGCTCGTAGGCAGGTAAGAATGGCGTGAATGTAAATACTTGTCTGTTTTTCATATTTTGTCAAATCTCAGTACCTTGAACTTCTAAAAGAACAAGTTGAACTTCATACACAAAAACAAAGAAAAAAGCTATGGAAAATTCAATTTTAATGGCTTGTCTTATTGAAATGTCGTATGTTTGTCAGGAAGCTCGAATAAAGCACTTTGAATAATGACAGATATTAAGAAAATGTGATATGACAAGATACGCACGACATCGCATTGTGATTGTAACGACGGCTTTAATATTGTTAAATCCGATTTGGCAAACAAGCTGTAATTGATATAGTAAGGGTCATCTTTGACCATGGTGTAAATTGAGATGTAAAATGTTTAGTTTTCTTGTAATGAATATTTGGCCCCTTAATCATTAACGAAAGCGAAAAGATAGGTTAGGTATTCGAGGCGAAACTTGTAAGCTCACCCTGTGGAGATTAGAGGTGGCCTACTGCTCCGCTGTCGGTAGAAATGGGCTCATAAAATTTCTTGAGTGAATGCTTGCAGGCATTGCTCATTAACTGCGGACTGCTTGCAGAGGGCTTCCCGAGATGCAAGTATTGAAGATCAGTATGCGACCAGCTGTGTGGTCATCAGGGATGTGGCTGAAGCGTGAATATGTGTAGTGTTTGCTGATGAAATGTCATATATTTGACTAATGTTAGCAACCTGGCTGTTTGATGACAATTGGAAGTATTGTTGGCCGTAGGTGTCTAATAATCATAAGAATGTCGAGCCTATATATTGTAACAGGGTATAATAAAGAGCATTTGGTACGTATATTTTACATTAAGACGAAGAGCATTGAGTATCACATATTTGGTTGAATTCACCGTTAGAAAGGAATCAGTTTTCCGTAATCGTAAAAGTACAAAGCAAAAAATGCGAATAAAAGACCTGACATTTGTCTTATTTATCTATTGACTTTGTATGGCTTTAATGAAAAACATCGATTAACCATTTGAAACATCTTTGATAGTGATTGAAATATGTAAGAATGTAGATGTCAATGCATGTTAATTTGTAAAGCAAGTAATACACCAAGTCATTTGTTGACTTAAATGTGAATATTGAAGTTACTTAAATATCGCTTGATGAATATTGCTATGTAAGGTCTTTGGGAGGCGGATATTACTGTAGTCATGTTAGATGGTGTGCTATTACAATCATTCATTCTTCTCGTACTGAATTTTATCTCAAATTTTAGAGACTCTTATATTGCAGCAATATATTCTTTATTTTGTCGGCTTAACCAATATTTCTCATTTAATCAATTTTTCAGAGACTCTTTAAATTTTGGATATATCAAAGAAGTGATGAAAATCGAATATAATGTAATAATAATATATATATGTATATATATATGTATATATATATATATAAGACTTTCTTGTTATATACATATATATAAACTAATTAAGTTGGAGTTAAAAAGATAACTAATACTCCTACATCTAAATTAGTAAAGCTTTAACTTCAAGCGACTGGCCTATTTAATGTTATATTATTATGAAAACTAGAGTATTAATGTTGGAAAATAAGTAAGAAGTTATTAGGGAGGCCTATAGCTTTATTCTTAAATGTTTTTATTTAAAGAATGACAATTAATAAAGATATTGAATAAGTTTCCGCTTATATATGATATTATTGGAGCTGAATATTAAAAATGATTTTATGATTATAAAAAAGTAAAAGGTATATTTGATAGTTTAAGGGAAAAGCCTATGTCATAAGCAGTAGACGATAAAATGAACATGCAGTAAGTAGGGCAGAATAAAAGGGCAGACTTACAAGTTATATTACTAATTGGAAAGATTTATTATAATTTTTAAGAGAAAAGAAATAACATATGTATTTGTTATGTTGAATTAGTATAAAAGAACTCATAAATTAGGCACAACATTTGTTCTTTCTTTGCAGTAACTAGGGATTTGAGTGAATTGAAATCGCAAACTCTTGTTGTATGAAATAACCTTCAATTTAGATTTAACTCATTATTATTCTAAGCCCTTAAGTAATGTAACTATGTTAATACGATTTTTATTGGTAGTGGTAAGGTACGTATTCAGTATTGCAATTTTGTGGATGGACCTTTATTATGGTGTTTCATGTTCTAAATAATAATAATACAAATATCTAGTAGGCACATTAAATACACGATATATAGTGAATCTGAAAACATAATTAGCGGCCAAGACCTTCAGCGACAACCTGCACTCTGAGATCGACTCTTTCCTGTCTGAAGCCACCACAAGATCCTCGTTGTCATGTCACTGGGCCAAGTGCCTCGCATGGCTTTTCCAAGAGCCATTCCCATGAATCATTATTCTCACGAATCAGCAATAGAAACGCCATGAATAGATTTGTTCATTAGCATCATGCCTATGACCAGCATTATGGCTCATTTGCGTTCTCCGTGAAGTGTAATATCAGCGAAGGTAAGTCTGCAACAACCTTTGAATCTTTAATATAAGTGATCATTTTTATCATTTTTAATTTAATGTGATTTACTATAAATGAGCAAGGCACCGCTAATAAAATCTAAAGAGAAAATGCTGCAGAAGTAGGCTTTAATGAAAGTGATCATTTCATTTTCTATATTACTTCTTTGATTACAGAGAAAATTTCTGAAGAGGAATTCAAAAAGTTTGTTGCATACTTTTTGTTGATATGCAGCTTTATTACAAGCACAAATAGGCGCATTATTAATAAACCATGTATGTTTCATCTATAAGATTAGCGTCATCTTATGTTGACTTGAAATAATTATTAAATGGGGAAGATTAGCGATACGCAACCCCGGCGTATGATATGGTGAGGTCTTTGATGACTTGTTTGTAAATCGTCCCCTAGAGCATATTAGCGTTTCGGCGAATAATCATATTTTGATATATCAAGTATTCCAAAAGCAACTTCTATATATTTGCATTTACCATCAAAAATGCAATCTTCAACACATAAAATAACAAAAGTAAATCTTTAATAGAAAATCCACCCGCAAGACCTAATAATAGATTTGAACGCAAGACCCCTACCACCGCAATAAAATGGAACCAACTATCACTGCACGTTATTGCATGTGTTTGTGCATATTGGCTAGTCATATCACAAATCTTACTGTTATTTTGATGCATTAAGTTTATGATTTTTAATGCGCAAATATTGCATAAGAAAGAATGAAATATTGTGCCTAATTTATGAGGAACTTTATATTGATTTAACCTCAACAATCACATGTATCTATCTCTACAAGGCTAAGGTAGATCTTTTTCAATTGTGTATAACTATGCAAAGGTCATATGCCGTGCAAATGGCAGGCTATTTATCAGTAGTTTATGTTTAGTCAGCGATGATACCGTTAAGATTACTTAATTTTGTTTTGGATCGACAAAAAGAGTATATCTTGATCAAAATGAGAGAAGCGATACACAGAAATATATACACCTTAGCCAAGAACAAATAAAAAAAATGAAATGAAGCAAGACCACTAGACAATGTCAGAAATAATTTACACCACTGTTGTACCTCTGGTTCTATTCACATCTTGAAAGACGTGTTGATTTATCTCATCTTTCGGCTGAATGTTCTTTACTCATAACTACCATGGTCAGTGCGTCTTTGATTACTCCTCATTCATTTTGGAGTAATAAAATCGAGGATGTCAAGCGTGAAGTATTTGTGTGAAATGAGGCAGCGATGTGCAAGTGATGAGAGGCTCATCGCGTGAATGAAGTAAGCGGATTTTCAATGCTTCCGCTGGTGTCAAGTGTTGATAACCCTTATCGCCTTCCTCACTTTATGATGGGAGTTGATCTTTGATTAATGTGCAGATGCTTCAACCTATTGACAAACCATGGTGGTGTTGGAAGTAAATTGACACAAAATGCATGCCGTGTTGGATAAATTTGAGGCGGAGATGAGCATTAAACTATGGAATTCCCATGTTTGTTCGCTGCTTAAGCATTATAAAATGCACATTAAATAATTTATCTTGACAGCATACTGTATTGGCTAATAGTGTTATGCCTGACAAGCGAACAAACCACAATTGTTATGGAATTTTTGATATTCCTATGAGAAGGTAGTGACATCTACAGGGTGGCATGCAACTGTGTGTTGCAGAATGTGGGTTAGTTGAATGTAGAGATATGGTGTGTTGCTAATATAGGGTTTTTCTCGGTTTCACATGTTGTGGCTTGCCCCTCATGTTTTAACACTCTGCTTCACATTTAAACATATTTGAGCAGTAGAGGCTTTGTAATAATTTTCCCCTTTCCGTGTTTTCAATAACGCTAAATCAGTGAAGAAGCTGAAACTCCATTTTCCACGCGAATTGAAATCGGTGAGCTTAGAGCATGAATTTCGAATTCAGAATTTGAATTCGAATCGCTACCATTTAGCTTCGTTGATATAGCTGCAATCTCTTCTTTCTTTTTAATTTTAATCACAAAGAGATTTTCGTGGAATTCAGGCAATTCGATTAAAGATTTTAGCTTCAAATTCGGGCTGGCACTGCCTAGGTAGTCAGAATGTGTATCATTCTCCTTTGGCCATATCCACCCATGCTCATGTCTTAATTTCTTTAGTTACATGTCCAAAATTCATTATAATGATTTATTCATAGTGATAAATAATTAGAATTATATTGTTTGCAGCAAACTATATGCTGTGTAATATTGTTATTGTATAATTGTGCCACTGTTAAAAGATATATGATAAAGTTCAATTATCTGATATATTATATTCTTTAGTGTTCTGCCGATCACAAAAAAAACATTATGTCCATCGTGACTCTTATCTAGCTACTCATGACCTCTTGGTGCTCAACGCCACGAACACAAAGGCTGAAGTACTGATGTTTTTACATCCCTTTGGCTGTTTATAAGTGGAAAGTATAGGAAAAGAGAGAAACCTTAACTCCTTTCTCTTTGTTGATGGCCCGAGGCTAGAGAATGTGGGATAATTAGTTGTGTTGCATGACAAGCTTTATCAGGTATTGGTGGGCTGTGCCGTCTTTGATGGTCGTCCGCCTCTGAACCAAAATCTTTGACACTTGAACTATAATATAAATTTGCAAGCGAGAAAAGCTAAATTGGGCTAGAAACGGCTAGAAGAAATAAATCAATGTCGGTGGTAACTGGAAATTAACACGTTGCAGGAGTGAGCTCAAGCCAGACTCATTTATTTACTATAGCAAGCGACTTTTTGTTAACGTCGATAACACTCTTTATTTGTGGCATGATATTGCTGTAGTGTAATAAATGTATGTTGTGCTCTTAAGCATGTTTAGTACAGACCTGCACCCTGGAGAAGAGTCTATAATGCAAGATGCTTATCTGTGGCATGAAAATATTTAAATGGATACAGAGTAATGACAGTATTTGGATTTAGGCGCTTTTCTCCTTTAGTCCCATGTATCCAGAGACTGCTCGGTGTGCCCGATGCATCTGTCACCGTAAGCTTTCAAGCATGTATCAGGCGTTTTAATTTCGGCAAGTAGCTAGTCTAACAAATGGTGAAAGTCACTTGATACAATGCCGAGCTTCTCATGCTTACCTTTATAAAGCAATGCAATAAATACTTGATTTTATAAGTAACATCTATAAACAAAATGTGTTTATCTAGAAAGTCACAACCAGGCACCAGATAATCTGACGAATATTACATATGCTATTTATGTGCCATAAGCTACGCGACAATTTAGAGATTGGTAGCGATGTTTCTTGCAAACCTAACAGTCATTTTATTGAATGAAATGACAGCGCTAACTATCATATACAATGGAAAAACTTTAAGTAAATATTTTTAATTTTCTGGAATTAATATTTTATGAGTACCTCTTCTTAAAATGTTCTGTAATTGTCATCGTGAAGTCAGTACAGAAATGATTCTCTCTCTTCAGCCCCATCTTGAACGATTGTCTTACTATCATTATCACTCAAAACTATTGAGCCTCCTCCTCTAAATCTGCCACATATTAATGGTTTTTGGATCTCCAGAAATAATTTTTCGTGTGATAGTTTAAGTGATTCGGTTTTGCATCAGACATTAGTCAAGCTACTGAATCTAGCTGTCTCGAATTCAACCTCCTGCTAAACCGGTTGAATCAAATACATTAGATGAACTTTCCACCGCTGCGGAACCCATGTAAAATGAATTCTTGTGGTGCAGCCACTTTCTTATCTCTTTGCGGAAATTGCAGGCATTCAATCGAATAATGGCCTTCGTCATGAAACACATTTTCCCCAAATGCTTTTGGCATATGGGTCGTTCAGAATTTTGTTTTACGTAGTGCTACTTTTTATTGACGATTTAGCTCATCATTCAGAGATGTCATTTTACTGCAACAAATCTGGCCTTAAATGGTATCTCCATTAGTCATGTAATTCCGTCTCCTTTGTTGTTTGGCGAAATATTACCTTTGCTGTTGTTTCAGTTCTTTTGAGTATGGTGAAACTTAGTTATGCTTTTCACCTCGGCTGGTGTTTGATGCTATTTGTTTGGATAAGAATTCGGTGAACTGCAGGCAATTCTTTGGCGTTTTCAGAAGATCAGCTGACTAAGCGTCGATGCAAACAAAGGAAGCGAAAATGGAATCGGGATTTGAAATTGTATGGATTGAAAGCATGAGAGCTGAAGAAGTATAAATATATTCGCCAAGTGGTAAAGCCATGTCGAAACAGTGCCAGAAGACGAATCTTGAGCCATTGTTATTGCATCATGTCCATGCATCGCCAAGCCGGCTCTTCGTCAATTACGTGGATGGAGTAGCAGGTATTACAAATGCATAATTCTCTTTTCGCCTTTGAAGTGAAATTAAGTATGAAATGAAAACGCTAGCTAACTAGCTGATTATGACGCGATCAGAGTCGGCCCCCTGTACTGCAGAACCAAGAGCTTTTGTAAACAAAAATATATTTTATTACTTTCTCATAAGAGCTATACTGAATTTGTGCCCGTGCCCTGCGCGCTCGAGAAATTTTCTTTCAGCAAGCGAAATGTGTGAGCTTTCGCCAGCCCCATGTTTTAATGTGCGTGAGGCTTCGCCCGTCTATGTTCGTGGTATTGCGCGAACTTCCGCCTCGCCTAATGTGGCTGCGACCCTGACCGTGTGTCTTGACAGCTAAAGCGTGGCAAATGTATTTTGATTTGGTTAATGGCGAGCAAAATATACATTAAATATATGCGAATTTTATTTATTTTCCTTTTTATTTTCACAAAATATGTTGAAATATGTGAAAAAAATTTCCTTTATGTGGTGGAAAGAGTCCTTGTATGGCGAGAGGCTTGTTTCGGTGAATTTGAACTCATAAAATCGGAAACGCTGATATTTCCTTTGATTTGTAATTTTTTTAATCAGTATCACATGTCCAAGTAATCTCATCTAAACATTGTCATGCCATGAATTCAAATTGAGCAGTTTGCAATCTTTTCCTATTCCTTTAAACCAATCATACATTAACTTTCAAATTCTTCGCCAAAACGCTCGTTTCTAAAACTCAAAAAATGTATTTACGGCAATATTCTTCTTCCTCACTTGGAATTCAACATGAGATCTTATGTGTGGAAGAAATTGTGCATATTATGCATCGGACATTTATTTCCTTTAACCATTATTCATTGGTAGCAACGAAATTTGTCGATGCATTCGATGGAAATATAAAAGCTGTAATGGGAATTTGTGCATTTTCAGTGTTTATCTTCGTGGGAGAAGCCTTTCTTGCCAGCCGTGTGAGGCCTCTTTGCTCAGGTATCTTGCGCGCTGTAGGCATGCGTGCAAGCGCAGATGGGATTGCATGGAGAGAGCGATAATTGAACCTCTATGACATTCTCCTCCATCTGTGGATAAACGATTGAAGAAATTAATGCGAAAGCGATTTAATTCTTTCCTACGAGGACAACAGGCTACCAGCATTGATATATCATCGCGAGAAGCTGCGTGCTTGATGTTATTGTTCTTCCGCGGACTTGCTCGGCGCTTGTTCGCGAAAGCGTTACAACATTGCCATGTCCGCGTAGCTTTGCTGAGACTACTTTGTCTTGATAAGTCATCAGCGATGCAGTAATTTTAGACATATACAACTATCTTCATTACGCGCCTAGCCTCTCTGTCGCGGGCACAAAGACCTGTAGAGCAGAAATCAAGCGATAAGAAGAGACAGCACAATTCCGAAGGCAGACTTCGAGCAGAACAATGGCGAGGAGGCGCAATGTAATGAACTCTTGAAGGAAGATTTATCGGTCGACGATATCGCGACCTTTCTACGACCGGAACCCGGCTCACCGTATTACAAGCATGTGATTGCTAGATATTGCCTACTCGGCTCTCTTTCATTCACAGATGATATTAGCTGGAAACCAGACCAATATGTATGTCGATAACAAACAAACTTAGTATCTTCGGAGTAAAAGGAAACGTATTGTGCTGCGTTCTGCAACTAGGCGGGGCCCAGCCCATACTCCCAAGTTTAAACAATTGATCGAGAGATGCGGTAATGGAAAAGACATAACGATCGTTGTCGTCTTCGCCTGTCAACCACCAGACGATATTGTCTTCGCGCCAAAATATGTGATTCAGAGACAGTATGTCCTAATCTTGGAAATTCTTCTTCAATGATTTCATAGCAAATGCTTCAGCTCGATGCATGTAGTGGAGTTGCCGTCATAAAATGGAACCACCCGGGCTGCTAGGTAGTACTGATCTCATGGATGGCGATCTCAAGCTGTTGAAGAGGAAGCCTCACCCCGAGTTCTCGGCTAGGCCATGTGTTCTACCATAGCATTATTGAGGAATTTATTTTGAATATGCCTTGACGATTCTTTGACTTGTGAACAGCGAGGTTTTGATGTTACCGCTACAAAGATTACCGCGTTGACAGGCGATTCGCTGACCCAGGTGTATGCTTCCTTCTGCTAACTGACTGGATTTTACTAAGAAGTGGGGAAATGGCCTGCGGCAACTGTGTCTGCGGGTAGCGAAAAGAAGACTTTCTTCGATCATCCGCGACATCACAAACAGTAGTCTGCGTGAGCGAGAGTTAGAAGAAGGCGGCGACGTAATGGCGTACTTCGGCACGAGGATGGTATGTTCAATGGTGATGAAGCATTGTTAATGGAGTTTCCCGGTTGAAAAGAGACCCAGCCGATGATGGCGGCGAGCTATTCGCGAAAAGAAGACAACGCGCAGTGGCGGCATTTGTTGAGAAGAAGTTCTTGCGTTATTTGCCGAAGCTGTTGAGAAAGAATGCATTGAGCTATTACTCACCTACTTTGAATCAGAGGAGCGAAGATGTATCCTCGATCGTCTCTCCCAGCACGAGAATACGTCGTATTTTCTTTCGGCAAGAGCTCCATTCTCTTTGGTAGGCCAATTGATGTGAGCAGCGAGACCCAGCTTCAGATTTTTCGTGAGATCACTAAGCGATAGAATGTCTGGAAATGAGCGTTAAGTGAAATATGATAAGGAATTAGAAGCAATGAATCTACTGCCAACGGCGGAAGCTGAAGAAGAAATCTTCAAATGTTGATCTTGGGAAAAGAATGTTATTCTTGCGACGAACTTGTTTGGTATCTCAGACGGTCGCTGATGCGAGTAATGTGTGTATCCTTGGCTGAGTAATGAAAAGAAGGCAATATTCTTGGCCACTTCTCAACAATCCTTGGTGAGGAAAGAATTACGATTAACGCTTACTCAAGTGTCGGATGATCTGACGACTTTACGAAAGAAGAGTGAACAAATATGAATAAAAGCGGCCGCTCTCTGCCTGCGGTCGATCCTGTCGATGTTGCTGTTATGACGTGATAGGCATATCGTCTGGCGATGTCTTATGCGCGATGCGGGAATGATGGAAGTGAGCGTGCTGACCTGCTCTGTCAGTGCTGAGGCGAAGGCCTGTCAAGCAAAGGAGCTAGCCGTTGTGGGCGAACTGACATGCTTGGCAGCCATTTGACGGGAATCAAGAATCTTGGAGGCTGAGAACCTGGAGCTAGGGAAGGAAGGCGTCTTTGGCCGTCTCGACAGCTCTTGCTCGCGACGAGTGAAAGAGAAGGTTAGTGAGTAACCTTCTTCCCAAAGGTAGATTTTCTTTCTGCTATCTTCTCTCATGTCTCCTTTTCGTCTTCTTAGTATTACTCTATCCCCCTCCTCGGTGAGTGATGATCGAGGAGATGATGTAACCCCGGAAGAAGAGGCTTCGGCGAGTGGACAACCACAAATGACGGCTTATAACTGGGTGGCCAGGCCCGGAAACTCGGCAGGTGAACACAGGTATTGATGCAAAACATAACACATTGCCGTGAATCTTCGTGGCGAAGAACGTGAGTACTACAAATGCGGAAGACAGATGTACAGTGGAAGAAGGCTTCACGTCAGCTTCAAGCTCTTCTTATAACCCGGTAACCCGGTCTCTCGGCCCGGCGCTGGGTCGAGAAGAGAAGATTGATCTTGGGGCGAGACGTCCATAGCAATATGCTTGCACTCGGCGGATACTGGGTTTGGTCAAATCTCAGGAAGCAGTGAATAATAAGCTTTAATAAAGGAATAGAAAGAATGAATAACTGAATAATAATGAAAATAGAGAGAGAAGGAGAATGCTAACCAATGTATTAATGGCAAAAAAGGAGAATACCAGCATCTATTATGAGCTGGGTAGAGGCATCGATAATAGCGGTTATACAGATATTATTAACGCCAAATAAGCGTTTATAACACTCACGTGACAGCCAATCTGAAATAAATAAAGCTACTATCGAGAAAATCAGAAACTTTGAAATGTGAACTGAAGGCGATGTTAGTTTGCATATCTTCGATGGCTTTAATTTATCTTTGCCTGACAGAATTTTTGTCCATTTAAACATTATCTAGAAATAAAACTATCTTTCTACAGTCCTGATTTTGAATATGCACAGCAATTTTGTGATTGCAAATGATTTTGATATAATCCATTTAAAAATAATTTCAGGCTTACTATTTTAGATAATTGAGCAATGCAGAATGATGATCTCAAAAGAGAAAGAACAATGATCTAGAGATGAGTATTTTTTAGTCATATGTTGTTTTTGTTTCACTGTTTAAAAATTCAATTTAATTCTTAGAAGAAGAGTAATTGATTATAATAAATTTTAAAACGGCTTTTTCTGATTTATGAAATAATGAATTTTTTGAATTATGATAAAATAACAATTATTTGGTTATAGCACATATAAATCCATTATAATCATGTAATGGAGTATAAGTTGATAATCCCATAATGGTACCAAACAACCCCCATAGTAGACAGAAATCTGACGATTGCTGAAATGCCGCGGACTATTCCCAAATAAGATGTTTGATGGCAGTAAACAGGCCCGAAGAAATTTCAGTTTTACAGCCTCTGCAATGTTTATGAGACTAGAATTACCATGCAGGTGATGAGAGATGGGGGAACTCAGGTGTAACAGCAATGTCACAGATTTTAGAGTTTGGTGAAAAATAAAATATGAAGCCGAGTGCTGAAAACTGAACGAAGAAATAGTTAGAAACAGCAACAGGAAGTAGCTTGCATTCACAATGACAAATTAGAGTGGCGGTACATATTTTTATCTTGCAGCGACAACATTTGATTTACGTGCATATTTCAGCTAGGTGATGGTAGATTTTAGTCGTAATGCTAATTCTGACATGGCAAAATTTGGGCTATGAACTGACTTCGGTACTTATTATATTTTATGTCTCATTGGAGGCTGCTAAAATCACTGCAGGTTTTGAGTACTGGAGGTGATGTTACTGGTCCTGTGAGCAAGAAGCTTCTATATATCACCAATTACACTTTCTAATTGGTGGTACGACAGCTCGGCTGCTATGCAAAATCGTTTCAAATGTTTAGAAGTTCAGTGGGGGTGTTGTTGACAACTGCTGCAAGAAGATTGCGGCCAAGTTCTGGGAATGTATTCAGGCGTGAGAGAGACAATAGCCTGTTTATGTGAAGCTGAACAAGCTGAAAGTGAGAACACAAGCCAACTAAGAAACATGAGATAATTATTGTTGCGAAGACACAAATGACAAGAAAGAGGGAGAAATGAGATTTGATACGGCAAACTTTCAATTCTGTTTATTGACTGACTCACGCTTGCAACGGATCGACTTCCCAACATTTTTCAAGAGAATCCATAAACTTTGTGCAATGATTTCTAAGGTCAACAGATTTGATCAGGATGATGCAGGACGATCGGCTATCTTTTCTTGTGATAAGCGATGGCCATTGGAAATTTCATGAAACCTGGTATAGAGAGGAGGAGCTTTACATCGTACACTTCACGAATGCATCAAACTGAAATATAACTGGCTATTTATAAAAGAAAACAATGAAAACTGAAGCAATTCATATGCATATTTTAGTAGTTCAACCAACGAACAACACGCTTCACACATAAATCCAAACATGTATGTGTCTGTAACCAGTTAAAGCATTGCAATGAATTCATACTAATAGATCTATCTGCTATATTGTCATGTAAATAGAATGATTTGAAACATGCTTAATTCATTGGAACGCATCTGAAAGAGTATAAAGATATAAAAAATATATACAACATTCGTAACTATCTGTACCAATGTAAATGCTTATAGTTAATCACTGATTAAATCTATGGCTTGCCATACATATATATATATATATGCGACCAATAGTCAAGCAGTAACGACATTTATAAGTAAAATCTAACAATTGAAATATAGCTTGAATCTGATCTTACTAATACGTAAATGCAATGAAGAAGAATTTAAATACAACCTGAAAGTTCTCCAACTAAAATCGGTGCATAGTGTATCCCAGTCAGTCATGGCTGATCGCCGATATTATTAATTATTTGCTATCATGATTTATTATTGACAAACTTTTTTTAAATGAAGCTGTCGCACAATCGGCTGCCAGAGAACAAAGTCGAACTACAAGATATTCTCCGTAGTCCGATCAAAAGCAACTTGCAGAACAGAAGATAACTTAGATTGAAGGAAGTCGTATGTTTTAATTTCAAGATCTATGATCTCCACCGAGGTATGTGTAAATCTTCGGCACTGGCAAAACTAGATGCATCATAATCCACACCATCTGGGCTCTGATTCAGATTTTTCTCAACACCACCTCCTCACTACACTGTTACTCTCTTTCTAAAAATCTTATGAAACTCTGGGAATTTTATTTCATTGTAATGTAAATGGTATTTTGATTTACTGAAAATGCCCTTTCATTAATCTAATAGTAATATTGAGCTAGGCACCAATTGTCACATTGTTATAACTTACTGTGTTATGTGAACGAATGCATGGGCAATTCTGGGAGCAATGTTACCTAGTTGACGAAGCAAAAAAGCGAGTGCTGTGAAAACTAGACAAAAAATAGTTAGAAGCGCTTGATGCATGCGCACTGCATTAGGTAGCCAGGGCTAAAAGTACAAATTCCCTAATGCACTGTATTTCTTTGGTCATTTTGAATGTAAAAAAACTGCATGGGTGTATGCGACAATACAGTATGCTGATGGCCTCTTGCTGATGGCGACTCAAAAAACACCTCACTCATAGAGCACTGCGGCGAACGTTACAAATAGCAATCGGCGTTTCGGCGTATGGCGAACAGGCGCAAGTTTTGTGGGCCAAGGCGATAGAGAAGTTCAAATAGGCTTTACGGCCTCAGACACCACGGCTGCGCGACGAAATGCTGGGAGACACCGCAAGCTGGGCGGAGATATTCTGATAAACATCGAGAAAGACGCTTATTAAGCAGCTTATGCCAATTCAGGTCAAAAGCAAGGATTTTGAGTGGTCTGGGGTGATACGCATATGGTCGTAAATTACTGTAACGATATGGCTGAAACGGGCGGTGTGATTCCGCCTGCTTGTTTTCTTTCAGATTTTCTGGCGATTAAGAAGGAGAAGTGAAAATGAAAGAAGAGATAAATCTATCAGTAACATAGAAAAAATTATATTAGCGTGTTCTTCACAGTTAAGGCTTTCGAAGTAAGATGGGTTTTATTTGTAGCGAACGACAGGTTTTATTTACCATCCCCAAGTAATACAATTATTTTTTGTTCTCACAATTTGTATTGGCTTATATTTAAGTTTGTGTTACCTTTCAGTCTTGTTTAACCCCATGAAAAAAAGTAAAAGTCGTGATCGAGTTTTATTCGCCGGCCGCGATGTTCGACCACGGTGTCTATGCGGGAATTGGAGTCTAAGGAAGGTAACAAACCATAATTAATCTTGACATTAATGAGAAGAAGAGGAGGTTTGTGACAAACTTCCAGGAAGAACTTCACCTACCCGTCAATCAACTGCGGGTATGCGGGGAGATGAAGAACATGAGAATGATATGATTGATGAAAAATAGTTCTACGCATCCAAATAATGAAGAATAAAATCAGTGAGAGAAAGTCCGGTATCTTGAAGCAGAAGTTAATATTTGAAAGCATGCTAGCTCACGAGAAAGAACACTAGTATTATATGATAGGCTGAATCTGAGGTCAGATGGTGGTGGAGCCATGAAGTTACTTAGGTACAGGCTTACAGCTAAATTCGTGAAGACTGCTAAGTTAACAGTGAATGGTGGGAAAGGATATTTGAACTCTGTATTCTTGGATATTTTAGTAAATCACAAGAACGACTAAACGAGTAAATGGGGTCGAAAAGAATGTTTTGTCTTTTTGGTATATTAGTGTTATCTATAAAGCGAGAAAGGAAAAAACCTGAAATTCATTTCAGCAATGAAGAGGTAGTGAGGAGAGGACGATCTTACTGCTGATGTCTCAAGAGCTGATCGCCAAAATAAGTAGGATTGTTGTTACGCCATGGCCGAGAGGAGAAGCTCTGAGCAATCACTGTAAACGTCACTACAATAGGTACGGCATAATGTTTGCTACCACGATATTTTAATATTTTTTGTCGTATGCTGTGCGTAGATCACATGTGAAACTCTGCGTCTGGGTACCTTACGGCCGGAAATCCATGATTGCTTTCAAACCAGAGGCTATGGGCCAAGTATACTGTTTGTTTATGAAGTGTGTCTAGAAGATTCACTTTGAATGATTTTTATAGTTCTTCTGCAACTTTTATTGATTTTTGGCAAATATTGTATCTTTATTTAAGCTTTATTTGTGTTTAACCTCTTTGTTTAAAGAAATCAAGAATCATCTATGGTAATCATTGCTTTATTTACATTCGTCACCGATAAGTAAGCGATGTCAATTTTATGTCATATGTGATGTTAAACGGCACGATATAATAGTAATTAAAATGTTAAGTAATCCCAAAAAAACAACACCATAAGCCATAAATAATCCGCCGCATGAAAATAATCGTTGATAATTGATCACAGAATTTCTGCAATGGAGAATTTTTCCATATGGTAATCATGCACAAATTGTGCAAATGAAATCGAAATCTCTTTCTTGTTCATTTGACATCACGCGATGTAACGGCCATGGAGACATCAAGATCTTGGGTGTGCGAAAATGAGGCCAGCGTTGCTATGCGATAATACTGACCCTAGCTATTTAACCCTCGCTTGTTGCGTCTTCTTGCCCTCTGTTCGTATTACTCTTCTGAGTTTCCTCTCTTCCTCCTCTTCTTAGTTTCCACATAGCTATTGCTCTAGTCATGGCCTGTATAAGCTGCCTTGCGGCTTTGTTTGTATCTCATACACAGAGGCCATACTAAAGTACTTTTATGTTGCCTGGCCATATGCAGTAATCAAACGTATACTCAATGATCCAATATATAAATGGCTGCTCTCGACAAAATCACACTTTGTGAACTGTTTGCATCTCGTAGTCAATACTGTGACCTAAATACAATAACTTAGATGATATGGCCATCTCCCCAATGTTGAGGGTTGTGTGCTTAGTGTCTGACTAAAAATTGATCGAAATGACTCGGCTGTAACAGAGGAAAATCGACCCGAATGCAGGCTGATACAGTGGCGAGGTATTGAAAAATGCGCCAGCTATGAAGTATTAGAATATATCATTTATTTCCAAGTAATCTGTCTCTCAGTTCGATGGCTTCCCATTCATCGATATCCCTCAGGGAACGATACAATGATTATATAATCGAAAAAAAAACAAAAAAGGGGCGCAACAAACATGCCATTGTGATCTTTGCCACATGATATCAAGGAGCATATTTTACTAGGCACAGTATATTTCACCGTGTCAATTAGAAGACCATTGAATGGAAATCAGCAGATAGCGACAGTAGGCTTGAAGAGAATAGAGTATGAAAATGAAAATGGCTGCAGCAGCTAGCTGATATTTTACTTACGATAGTCAAAATGGGTAACACGTTTATATGCAAGAACAAAACTCTGGCGGGCTTTGTTGATGCGGTCTTGTACTCAATGTCTAAGGCCCAGGCTAAACTCCAAGGTAGGTCAGGCTAAAAGGGCTGTTTTAAACAAATCACAATTTCTTGTTACCTATAAAGAGCAGAAGGAACTAGAACCGTAGAAGAAAATTAGAGAGTAAAAAAGCCAGAAGAGACCGGAGAGTGAAGCCGGCAGTTTGCTCGGGAATCTACAGAAATGGAGGTTATTGTGCTATGAAATGGAAGAATTTTGAGTTTTGTATGGAAAGCGATGAATTACAGAGCTGATGAAGATCGAGACCGCCACGCAATGGTGAATGGCGATGGCCTTCTCCTACTCGTAATTCTAATATTTTGCGACTTATTCCATCAGATAACAGTCCTCAAAACCAGAACCTCGAGATGGCGAATTCTGTATTGCAGACGTCATGATTCTGATTTTAATTCTTTGTGCGGGAAAATATTGTGGACAATACCTGGAGACCAGCAACCACGAACGAGCACCAGTCGAGGCTGCAGATACGATTGCTGTCCTGAGGGTCTAGAGACCACCACTATACTTTCCTCTCGATCATTCTGCCTGCAGATAAACTTTGGTGCTGGTAGTATTAAATCTATTGTTAACAAGATCTTATTTATGTATATTTCCGAATGTGCTCTCTAAAAAACTCACCATTGATTTGTCAAAGATGATTTATCTTTAGTTTTCTTGACAAGTTCTTCATTCAAACAACTCAAGCTCATCAGTGGATATATATTAGTAAAATATGATGTTATTCGAATGAATTTCAGAGATTGTTTGATTATTGTTTTTATTCGCTTGATTGCTAACTGATTGTCATGTTTGAAAGTGATGACCAGCTGCATTGAGTGATTAAGTTTGTATATATTATGTTATAAATTGTAATTCTGCTCGATTCCTGAAAGAATCATTTGTCGGTAATTAAACTGCAGTTGAGCGATAATTTTACAACAGATGCGGCTCTTAATGCGACCAGATGCATATTTACAGACTGATGAAGAGAACATTAATAATGGAAGGTGAATTTCTGGAGACGGCAGGCTCATCAGACAAGCTCACTGCTATTGGGGTAAATTAATGATATTGTAAATCAGGCATTTTGATATGTCAATTTCTATACTTATACTTCAGCTATATACATATTATTTGGTTAAGATGAACCCGGCAAAATACGAATGCCGTTGGCTCAGACCAATTTTAGGTAACTGGTAACAATATAACTTCATTATCGACCATTCGTGTTACACATGGGTATGTTCTGCAATTGAACGCCAGCTGATTCTCAGCAACGAAAGTTTCCAATCTGAGTATGAAAGCAGATATTTGCTTTCATTATCTCTGGTAGTTTTCGTTCCTCAATGTGTTTGCTGATTGTGTGGTCCGTGTCTGAACCCTAATTTAAGGCTTGAGAACACAAAAAAGAACAATTAAGCACAGACACAACTGATATGACAGATAATTTTGCCTCATATGCTCTACCACCATGTGTAACTTGTCTTAAAAGCTTAATTGCCCAATCAAAATACTCGGGAGTGAAAAAATAAATGAGGTCTAACTGAACAACTTAACTAAGATGACAAGGAGTTATTTTGGCATTTTCTATTGGAAGACTAGAACTTCAGCAGGGCACGGTTTCGTATTTGCGTTGGAGCGTAATGATCTGTTCATTGTGGACAAAAATTTTCATATGCGCCTGAATAATCAATAAATTGTGCGAGTGGTCAATCTGTAATCTTCTAGGTGATGAAGTGTGATGGAAATTCATCCGAATTGTCTTTTATGTTGCCCTAACTGACTAACTTGCCCTAAATTTCATTCTTCTCCTCTTTATTTCACATCTGCCTCCTGTTCCTGCGTCTCTCTCAAAGAATCGTTTTTGAGGATAAAGGTTTTTGAGGACCATGGTTTACAGGAAAAGTTCGGTTAGTTGCAAAAAATTTTCCCAGCCAGACATTAAGTTCAGTTGGTTAAAATACATTCCCAACCAGACATAAGTTCAGTTAGTTGCAAAGAATTACCAACTGAACTGGTAAGTTGGTTAGTTACAAACATTTCCCAACCAACTGGTCGGTTCGGTTGGTACGAAGTTGCATAAACGTTTATGGGAACTCTTGATTTCGATTTATAAACACATTCCCAACTGAACATAAGTTGATTTAGTTGTAAAAAACATTTCTACCGAACCGGTAGTTGGTTTAGTTCAAAAACATTTTCAGCCGACAATGGTTCGATTTCACTGTAAACCCTCATGGGCCTAAGTTAGGTTCAATGTAAAATGTTTTCTAATCGAACACATTAGTCCCAAAAAAACCATGGTCTAAAAAACCATGGTCCCAAAAAACGATTCCTCTCAAACCATAGCTCTTTCAAAATCATGGAATCGATGCGTGGTCGTGGCATCAAATCACTCGTATAGCCAGTTTCTCTCTCAATAGTAGTGGTGCCTCTTGGTTTCATTTTGTTCATAATGAATAAAAATCTGTTGTTATTTCCTTTTTCTCCTTAATTCATCTGAGACATTTTGAACACGATAGAAATAAGTCGGCGATAGTAATCTGTGGTATGCCGACTCGTGGGCTGGCATTCCGCCAGGCTTAATTCTGCTATCCATTTAAATCGCGCTTTACCATCTTTAGTCTTCTTTACGCACTCATCTATTCATGATTCTGTCTGCTAATTCTATCACATTTCGAGGCTAGATCTTTAATACAAGATCGAGACCAGTGCAGCTTGATAATTTTCATATTTCTAAAAATCAGATATAGTATTTGGAGTTTGTTAGATAATAAGATAGGTATTTTGCTTGTCGCTTAAATTATTCTAAAACCAATTAATTAATAGAGTGATGGCCATCTCAAATAGTTGCAACCAGAAAACGTCAGCGTCATTATACTGCCTCAGCTCTATGACAACTCACCGCCACCATCACTCAGCACAATATTCTCTCTCAAGCGTAAGTGATTCACATTTCACTTTTTCTCATTTAATAATTCTTATGAAAGAATATTTTTTTGGTATTTTTGGCTAAAAATAGGTGACGATTAGTGTCACAAGCTTCGTTGACCGACTTAGTTTCACTCATCAGAACGCCAAATTCTATCGCAGAACGAAATAGACAACCTTCAATTCAGGTGAAACTCTTCAAACAGTTCCTGACCAATTTAATATGATGATTCATATTTGTCTGTTCAGTTTGCGGAAATCCCGTCAACAGGCCGCTAAAAACGGAAGATGACCAGAAGATATTATGAGGCTACAACCTTGATATATGTCTTCAGGTATTTCATGTCCATTTATTTAATTTAAGTAAAACCTATTTGAATCTTATAAGATGCTAATAAGATCAAGATTTATCAAATCTCTTATTTATTTTTCTTAGAATAATTTTGAAGCAATCAGTAACAATTGAGTATATTTGGCGAATTTTATGATGCGAACTTCTTTGTGAAATTGTTTCAGGAACATCTATTGTTCATGTGAACTAATGGTGTCGGCACGATGTGATGTTATTTGTCCTGTCACAGTCTGTTCAAGCGATGGCGGAGTTTCTTTCTTGATTCAGTGCAATGCTAATGTGCTCAGAGGCTTCTGTCATCAATTCTTAAGCGCTGTCTCGCTCGCCTGTGAAAGTATGATATGCCTTTGTTGCTTTCCAAAGCTGAGCAAAGAACTCATGGTCTGACTCATCTTTGTCAGAGTAAGGTGCCTTGAAAGGCTTCTGGCTACACAAGTTGAACATAAATCGCAAAATAAAGGCTATGGAGTGAATTTTGTGACTTTGTGGAATGTTAGTTTTACGTCATTTCATTGTCTGAAATCAGATGGCCCGAATATGTGAAATCTTTAGAAGTATGACAAGACAGATACACTTTCGAATAGTTTGTATAATGATGACTAATATAGTGTTGTTCCTCAGTTAGGCAGGCAAGAAAATGTAAGAGTGTATGAGATTGTAGATTATGGATGAATTCCCATGACTTTGATTTCACTGGCAAACGTAGAGTTTCATGAATCTCTTTAGTGCGGTTAGTTCTATATTCACATGATATGCGGAAGCTTCCATGTGACTTTATCTTACTAAATGCCATCATGGTTTAATTAATCTGCTGTCATTATCTCCCAAACGAGTAGAACACCTGCTCCAACTACTATATTACCTTTTTATATTCCATTGGCAACAGTTTGCTTTTATTTAGTCAGATTTTGCATCAGGCATTCAGCAAAGCTATTAATTAGAAGCGAATTATTAAATATGACTTTATCAGACTTCCTCACTGCGATAATGTTAAATTGAATGCTGATGGAATACTCTTACACCCTGCAGTGGTACTCATCGAATATTTGCCTCTTGTCTCACCTTCATGTAAGTTGTATCTTGTTCTTTTCATGGTAGACTTTCAAAAGGGCTCAGCAGAATGAAATGATTATGAATCTGGCAGCTTTGTTCTGTTCATGTTTCTCAAATGCGGTACCTTGAAAGAAGACTTCTAAAAGGCGGGTTGAACTTCGTTGCAAAAGCGAAGACACAGGTGAGTTTTGGTGAATGCCATTGCGTATGTCGGTCTTGGCAAATGGAGTTTGCGTATTGTGCTTACAAT